>JANRGW010038083.1:0-30775 GCA_024733675.1 Psilopsiagon aymara | reverse complement strand
TTGCATGTGGCCATCCAGCCAGTTCTTTATCCACTGAGTGGTCCACCTATCAAATTGATGTCTCTCCAACTTAGAGATAAGGATGTCATGGCTTAGGAGTGCTGTTAAAATGGGACATTAGAATCTTCAGTTTGTTTTCACATTGTCAGGATGACCAGGAGCTCTGCAGGTGATACTCAAGTGGTTTTGGTGAGAAGGAAGGTTCCTGTTGTTTCTGAAGTCTATTGAAGCTGGTCTTTATAGCTCACATGGAGCAAGCAGTGGGTACAAGCTTTAAAGGCCACCTCCAGAGCTAGTGTCTAAAGGCATTTTAGACTCAACAGGATCAAAAGTCATGGACCAAAGTCTGGGTTTAATAAAACATCAAGATGACAGTTCTTAGGGAAGCTCTGCCAGCTGTCTTACGTTAAGTGAAATCTGGAGATGTTTGGACACACAGTTTGACTGCACTTTTCTGAATGCTAAATATCCCTTTGAGACCACAGTTTCTCCTGTCCTGAGTAGCGGCAGAAATTATGAGCCTTGCAGGTCACATCAGCGAGGGAAAGCAACCATGAATGCAGCATCTATGCGTAGGATAACTTGGTTAATCAGGCCTCTGAAGAAGCAGGAGGTGTGCACCAAAAACCTTGCAACAGGTTTTTCTTACACTCCACAAAAACAGAGGAAGCCCAAATGAAAACTCCTTAGGCTTGAATGCTTTGATTGTCACAGGACTTTACCTGAGCTGCAGACATTTAAGCCATATTCTCAAACTGAGCATACCTTTGAGATTAAGAAGAGCTTGGGAGGCAACGTGTGTTGATATCCCCATAACCATGTCTGCCGGATATCATATGATGGGACACCCCCCACCCCCCACCCCCCATTAAAATCTTGCCCTGTTATTGGAGATGTAGCTTTCTGCCTGCCTTGGTTCAGCTGCTGGGTGCAAGATGAAGTCAGCCCTATTCCACATGCAACCTTGCCCTTTGTACCCACAGCAGAAGTCTGCATGGGACACTGCATTAGTTATAAAGCTACACTGTGCACACCACTTTGACTCATCTACAGTAACCAGGATTTTCTTTTTATAACCCAGATAGCACATATTGTCCATATGATTTCACCAGAACCATCTCTCCTGTTGTCTCTGAGGAAGAGCCACTGGGTGAATCACCAGCAAGATTAAAGAAGCTGCCATAGTCTTCTTGTTCATTTCCACAGATGTGCCCCTTATAAAGAACAACAGAAACCAAGAATCCAGACCTCAGGAACCTGCACAACAAAGCCTCCTAGGTCTTGTTTGCACAGCATTTCCTATTTCTAGGCGATGGTGACCTGCAAGAAGGCCATCACCTCCACCTGTAGAAATGCTAGCGCAATTAACTAACAAAATTAAACAAGGAGAATCAGAGTTTTCTTAGTCTATGTCTTGTATTTGCACTTACAGGGATGGGTTAGCATTGCCACATCTCCAAAGAGAGGGAAGCCTCAGACATGTGTCTGTGAAATTTCGCTCCTTACACTTTGGGGGTTGGATTCCAGGCTTTTGCATTTGGACCATCTCTAGCCAGCAGCTGTGTGGCCATTGCTGAAAAGCAGCTTTGACTTTTGCTACCTTGTTCTGAAATCTCCCTTAAAACGTGGAGGGAACCAGGGGAAAAACCCACTGCAATAGACATAGGAGTCTAACACTTGGCCGCTCTGGCTGTAATAGCTGTAACAAGTTGTCATTCATTACCAGATAGCCTTATATGTGAAACAAATGTTCACCTTCCAGGTATCCTCTTGTTGGCATGATACTGACTGCCCTGTGGAGGTTAATTAGCTATTTAGAAGTGCCACTTTGGGGTAATACACTGCTAATAGGTAGACAACAGTTCCTGAAAGTAAATATTCAGCCAAATAATCCTAGAAAGCAGAATTTCTCTGGATGCTATGGAGTCACCATGAATCCTCCTAATAGTGCATTTTAAGCGTGGCTGCATTGCTTCACTGCAGTTTTAATTCTAGAGCACCCATAGAGCTGATGTGGATCAAGGGAGTTGTTTAACAGATGGTTTCTATCAGAAGCTGGATAAGAAGCGCTACCTGTTAGATACAGGGTAAGAGACTGTGTGAGGATTTTTTGAGTGTTCAGGTAGCCTTCCAGCTCAGCACGTATCTGTCTGAGGCAGCAAGGTTTGGCATGGGTGAAGAGCTAAAACTCTACAGCCAGAATAGATTAGAGGCCATTGCAGACTCTAGGGACGGTGCTGTTCTCCAAGTCCCCAGTAAGGGTTAGAAGTTCCTTTCTGTGATTCTCTGATCTTATCATGTGATGATTACTGTAAAGTCTAGCAGAAACTCTGTATCACTCCCTATTTCTTTTTAGCACAACCAAGATCTGCATTCTGGTATGTTTACTCTGAGTGATGGGGTCCTGAGGTCTTTGGGGAGAGCCATTACAATCATCTGCAGCTCTGCTAAAGCCAGAAAAATTGGACTTGTTCAAACCAGGTTCAAGAATTCTTGGTCTTGTAATGATGAGAGGACATGGGTCCTCATGGGTATTGTACTTTCCATCACTGAGATTTTCAAGAGAGGCTGCCTGAAGAATTTTTATCAACTCCCACCTTGTGAAGTCCTGGAGTTGAACTTATACATGTGCCCTTCATACTGTGCCCTTATCTCCTCCAGTTCTTGTAACCACAACTCATTGGCAAGGAAAGCCTTGTGCCATGGTGGGTTTTTCCTTTCTCTGCGAGAAGATAAACTCCTGGCAAGACCCACAGCTGCGTGTTTTCGATTAAGGGAGAAGATTGGATTGGATTTGGTGGACATTGGTTAGTGTCTTGTATCATGCAGCTCAAGAGGGCAAAAGCTAGTTCTAGAAGAAATGTTTGCTGTTCATATCAAATCAGCCATTTCTCATTATAGCATGCATATCCAAGAGAGCTGGATGCTTTTCCTTGACATGGACACTTTTTCTATAGGAAGCTTTGTGACACCCTAGTCAAAGACCAGGCAGACTCCTTAAATCCATTGCTAGCACTATGAACAACATCATGATGTGCAAGTAAGTTTGCTGTACTATGAGTGCAATTGTAAAGAAATTCAAACCAATATAGGTCTAATCTAAGTTACACTGAGCTTTAGGGATTAATCAAATCTTAATTACAGAATAAACCACACAGCCACAGTTATTTCTAAATTCACTGGATGAACATTCATGAGGGTGATAGAAATTAAATATCACCTTTTTGCATTACTGTTATTAAACATTACACTTTTATAACCTTTTCAGTTGTAAATTATTAATGTGTGTAGTTATAATTTTAATTATGACAAATTCTTAGGGACAGATTCTACTATTTTTATTTAGTTTGTGCCTTTTCCTACCACTTCTCTTAACTTCAGTAGAATGGTTCATGTGACATGATACTATTAATTTGTATTTATTTCTGGTAAAGTGCATAGCATGTTAGACCATATACTCAATGGGGGAGCATTCATCTCCAAAACAACCTGAAATCTAAGATCAACAGGCAAGAAGACACAAACCAAAAGAGAAGGAAGAGTGATACAGAAAAAGGATGGACAAGCAAAGTGGTAAAATTTATAGCTAACATCACTCTCGTGTCCAAGAATAGGTGACAAAGAATTTCTGAAGGTCATAACTGAATTAGGTGAGTGGACAGCATGAAGGTGCATGACAAGTTAGTATTAGCAGTAGTATTATTTTGTGAGCTTAGCTATGGATCAAGGTCTTACTTTCTTAGGTATCACATAAGCCCAGATTAAGGTGAGAGTCCTTTCCCTGTTATCCCTCAGTTAAACCATTGTTAGTGAATGTAAAATAATCCATGCAAAAGGAGTAAAAAGGAATTTGAACACACATGCTTGCCACAGATGCACCACTATCATAATACTGATGCAATGATAGATTGCAGGGGATCTCAGGATAATTTAAAGGGTCTTGAAAATGTTTACAGAAATCTCCTATTAATTACAAAAATATTAATTAAGGCAAAACAAACTAAACTGTGTTGACTTACGCTGGCTGAATACCAGTCCTCTGTGGGGCTCATGAATGTTTGTCTCTGCAGCCACTGACTACAGGTAATTCTTCCACCCTGGAGAACATGAGCTGCTGTCAGCTATGAAAGGTAGTTAGCAGCATCTTGTTTGGAGTACGGCACAAGGAAAGAACAGCTGAAAACGAAATGCACTTGCAGAAAGCTCAAGAAACAATGAAGCACCTTAGTTACAACACTGACCAACAGAAAATATCTCTGAATCATTATTGCATCCCTTGTCACTTAAATTTTCAGCTCAGGTACAAATTCTGTCATACAGGCAAACAAAAGGTTAGGATGTGTAAGAAATGGGATGGAGTAAATTTCAGCATGGTATAAAACCAAGGCTTCTCTCTCATCTGGAATGCTATATGTCACTGCCAAGGGAATTAAAGGATGTTCAGATAAGGATGACAAGAATAATTTCAGACCTGGGAAAAAAAAATCTCATGTGGCGAGAGATTGAAAAGATAAGTGGTGTTTACAGTGCAAGGGAGCTAAATAAGAAGGGCTGTGATAAAAGCTCGTGCTGTCTGGCCTGTGGCAGGGAAAGAGGGGGAATGGTGAAAAGAAACCCAGGAGGTGTGAGCATGCTGAGCCTGTGGGCAGAGGTGCTGTGGAGCTGGGAAGACATCAGGCAGGGGGGTAGGAGAGCTGGGGACACCAGGAAGGAACAAGAAATTCTGTGAGGGCTGAGGACGTGACTTGGGCTCCAACAGGAACGGACACATGCTGGATGCCTATCAGTTCACTATCTGAAACACTGAGAAGAAGGCTGGCTCAGTATTATTTTTCTTCATGTCTTCCACCCAAGGCATAAAATAAAAGAATAGAAGGCAGGAAATTCAAGATCAGTAAGAAATTCCATGCCACCATGGAAAATGTGATGGGTTTCTAGAGCTCAGTTCAGTTTCCCTAGATGTTGTAGTGGTCAAGTACTTAGGGAGATTCAAAGAGGGATCGACCATTCCTGTGAGGAATTAAAACCCAATACTGCCATAGCGTACATGAACAGGCTATTTGGAATAAACAGGCATGCTCTAGCTCCAGGGGTTCTGCCATCTCCTAACTATCAGTGGCTGAGATAAGGCCTTTGTACAGAACATGGTCTCCAGAGGGTTTCCTTGCACAAAGTCTGACATAGCCTGAGACAAGGCCCAGGGGAAGATGGAGGCAGGTTGGTTTTGCTGAAGTCTCCTGTATGTTCCAGAGATAGAACACGTGTGAGAGGGGCTCTCCTCTGCGAAGGTCAGCTCTTGTGCAATTATAGCTTTCCCCATGGCCTGGGGAAAGCAAGGCAGCTTGGCACTGCAGCTCTGAATGAAGGGCCCTTGGCTCTGCTCACAGCTTCACCGCTGGCTCTTCAGGCACTCTTCACACTACGATTTCTTCACATGTAAAATGGCATCAATGACCCTGACCACAGTCAAAAGTTTGATGATCTAGCACTAAAAGATGCCACACAAGTGTTAGTAACCTATATTTTTGGTCACATAATGTGCATGTAGCTCCACAGGAGGAATTTGCTCCCAGCGAGAAGTCCCAGCTGCCTTTGGTGTCACCATCCTTGCTCCAGACAGGAGTTAAGTATTTTCTCTCCCTCATCTCATTCAGGAAACCACTCCAGCAAGAGGCTAAATTAAATTCACTCAAAAGTATTCAATTTAGCTTCACTAAGACAGTTATCCTGTATTAGATGAATACCCACTGGGTTTTAAAAGCATATTTATTTGAAGATTACCTACAAGGCAGAGTTGTTTATCCAGTGGGGCAACTGGATTAATGAGGTGAAAACTGAAGCACCTATCCTATTATACTACAACTGATGACCTGGTTTTGATACTTTGATGTTTCCATTTATTCTAAGTCACTTTGCCTTGTGCTTCTCCTGTTCCTCCTGTCTAAGCAAAGCTACTGACTTCAGTCTGTCCAGTTTCAGAATAGGGAACGCAGTTAAAAATTGGTCAGTAGGGTCAATGTTATTAAAGATGTCTTTGGGATGCAATCTGGGGTCTCTCTCACTCTTCCTTCCTCTTGTCCTGCTCCCAGGACCCCATCCTCCTCCCAGTTTTCTGTACCACAGGATCTCTATAGACCTGAAATCTTTAGTCTTCAGCTCCTTCTGACAAAACTTCAATCTCTCTTTTGCATTTGGTTTGTATTCATTTCTCCAATAACGTTCCCACAAAGCAAATTCTTTCCATTAGCTAGGGGAAACAAGTGATTCATGGCTGCACTGGACATGCTTCGGTTTCCTGAAGATAGGTGCCTTAGTGTCATCTGAAATGGTCTAGCATTTCCCTCTTGCTGCTGCTGAAGATTACAAATAGATTTTATATCGTTATCTACTTGACCCAGATGTCTTGGATATCCCATATTCATTTTCCACATAACTATTTTTTGGCAACTGGGTCATGTATTTTTGTGCTTAATTGGATAGCTCCTCCTTCACTTTGGGATACAAGAAAAAGAAATAGGGATGTGAAAGCACTACAGCTGTAAATTTAGACTTTCAAAGCAAAGGAACTGTTAGCTTCTGTTGACTTTCAGCATATTCTCTGAGTTTAAAAATGCCAGCCACATTCCTTACAAGTCCACAGGTAGCAGCACTACACATAACACCAACGGCATGGCATCCCAAACTACCCATGATAGTCTTGCTTGAGTGAGTCTTGAAGAGCTGCTTTAATGACAAATCCAGTAAAAAAGTTCACCTTTCCAAATGATTGAAAAGGAATAAAAATTCTCAGATCTAATCAGGGAGATGAGGATTTTTGTTCTTGTTTTCACAGAAAAGACAACTGATATTCTAGACCATGGCTGTGCAGCAGACTAGTCCTTATGGGTAATAGTTAAATGGATCTAGTTTCAAATTTGGTGCCAGTTTGAGTGGAGCTTTGACCTTTCCCCATGAACCTAACAATTGTCTCGTCTTGTTCTTTATGCAATGACACATGGAAAATGATGAGTTATTTGGAAAAAAAAAAAGTGAACAGTAGACTATAAGAAGGGCAAGGAACTACCTTAAGGATAAATGGTCATCACTTGTGCTGAGCAGTGGGGCAAAAGATATAGATAGAGCTTGGCACCAAAGATAGAAGGGAGGGGAAAAAAATTGTGCTGGTGACATCAAATTGAGGTATTATCAGTACAGAAGGGGCCCCAGATATCCTACAGGAAAGACTGCATGGTCTCACATACTGAAATACTGGAAAGGAGATGAAACTGTAAAATTCTGAATGCATGACCTTGAACTTTGTGTTAATTCCAGCCATAATCAGAAATTCTGTGGGTTCACTGACATTGCAGAGGAGAAAGACCCAAGTGCTTCATTAATCATAAGATGTCTGAGCTACCAACATCATGTCACACCATGTCAGACTAATGCAATCCTGAGATGCTTCGGGAGACAAAGATACAGCCATTGTAGAGGCAGCTGTTGTAGCCACTTCTGGAACAGTGTGTACAATTCCCACCACTAGAATTCAAAACTGATGAATTCAGATTGAAACAGGAAGAACCACCGATCAGAGAAATGAACAAACAGCTTTGCAAGAGGAGATTACAAATTCAACTCCTTCAGCCTGGTGAAGAAAAATGTATATAATGACTGCTTATAAACATATCAGGGAGGTAAATATCAAGGAGGGCATAGACCTATTAGCCTGAAGGCCAACACTGGCACAAGACTCAACAAGAATGAATTGGCCATAAATTTAAGTGAGTAAGAAGAAGTGTGCAAGTGACAGGAGAAGTGAGTCTGTAGCAGCCTCTTCCCTGAAACATGGAGAGTGAAAACCTTGCTAAGTTTAAGTTGGAGCATGGTCATTTCTGAAAGGGAATCGGCTGCTACAGGGACTTGTTAAAAAAAAAAATAAAATAAATACAAAACCCCACAAATAAACAAATGAAACCACCACAGAGGAACCTTTTAACCTCAAATAATGTTTTGGTTTGATTTTTTGGGGGTTGGTTGGTTGGTTTTTGCAAGTGCACTGCCCACATAATGTTGCATATATATGAAAGGAGGAGATGTTAGCTGCAGGATGCCTTCTAGGCAGAGCTCTAGCCTCCATACTAAAAGAAAGTCCTTGCTGACATGCAGTGTTGCTGTTGCTTAGCTATTCTTCATACACTGAATCCAGGAGACACATTTCTCCAGGCATTCTGCAAGTGCAGTGGTGCAGCCCCTGCATCAAAAGCTTACAGACTAAGGCAGGATTTCTTGTTTTGTTAAAAATATCTTATGGTATCTAGGGATACTTTCCAAATGGGGCCAATCTATTGAAATAAATTCACAATATGCTTTTAGTGTTTGACTGATACATTAAACTGGATTATAGACTTGTATCATAGGAAATTATACTTGCGCTTTAGTTCCATTAGCCTACTTTAAACATTGGTATTAAAAGCGGATACTTACTTAAATACCAAACTGTGCCTGGGTTATAATCTGTTTCTCTGATATCATAGATCATTTGCAAACCACAAAGCCCCTTTGATCTTGCAGAACGCTCAACTGAACTTAAAAGGAAATTAAATGCAGAGCTCAATTTTTCATTAAATTGTCACCCACTGTTTTAGAGTTATGACTCTTCAGATCTGTTTCTTCTAACAGGTGGACAAACAGAATGTTAATGCCATGGTACCTGTGGAGTTATAAAATCTGCACTGGGTAAGAGTTTTTCTAATTATTATTGCTTCTTTATTAGCCAGGCTAAAGCCTCATTTTTCCAAAAAGTCTCAGGACACTTTAAAACATGACAGAAAAATCAGGGCTTTAAAAATCTGGGGACAATTTTGTAGCCTCAAAAGGTTTAAGGCAATAAGAGCTGAACACATTTTATAAAATTGAAGCTGCAGAGATCAGGGCTTATGTGCAATTAAAGAAATCCTTGATGGGTGTTTTGCCTTTATAAAAACAGGCATTTGTATCCTTAGGATCTGCAGTACAGTCACAGACTTTTATTATGAACCTAAAACTGCAGCATTAAAACTTGCAGGTGCTTTTGCCAGGGACATTAATGGCACAGAAACAACCTCTGTGAGAAATTCCCAACTCTCTGTATCTCACTGAGCAGACGACAGCGATCATTTTGCACCCTAGAACTACAGCTCCAGCTCCCGAAAACACCCACTATGTAATGCTTTTGAAGAGGCTGAATCAGGAAGATCATGTTATAAGCCATAGGTGTGTGTTTGCAACTCACTGTCTCATTCTCAGAGGAAAGATCTATTGCAGCTCCATCCAGATAGCCCTTGGTGTCTTTAATCCAAAGTGTGGCAGCTCACCATTATAGGCTTGAAAGCCTCCAGGTTTGGCAAGGATTGTGGTCATAACAGATAGACTTATCAACCTACCTATTAAGGTCACAGTCTGATGCTGCAGATACAGAACACACTGCCTGGAAGGAAAGAAGGAGATTAGGAAGCTGCCTGTTGAATGCATCTATTAGTAACATCCATTCTTTTGGATCAGGGTTAGGGTTGAATTGTGCTAAGAGCTAAGCAGAATTAAAAGCTGACTTGGATCTGTGAATTACCTGTGCTCCAAATTCCAATTTTTCATTCCAGAAAGATGCTAGTGAAGGAGAATGGCTGCACTGAGGGAGGCTGCTCTGTACTTCTAACACCTCCTCTGAATCAGGCACATTTATCTGCTTTGTTTTGTAGATGGACTTTCTTACAACTGGGATTTTTTTATTTATTTTCCTTCTAACTACAGCAATTTCTTAATTGGAGCAATTTTGGGTGCGTTCTGTCAGGTCCAACAAATCCTGTTCTCAGAAATCTGGTGGGGTTTTTGGCAGGGTTTTGGATAAATCTCACTCCTGTTTCAGGAAACTTTCTCTTTTGAGAAGTTGGCTGAGCTTTTGTTTGTTCACACAGTCATCCCTCTCTCCCAGGAAATGCATTCGGATCTAACGTGCTCTTCTGTGAACAGCCTGGTTGGCTCACCGGGCTGTTAGGAACAGTATGCTAGCTGTGTTTACTGCTTTTATAGCAGAGCCTTAATGCTCTGACAAGTTGAGAAATGAAGAGCAGAAGATGTTTTCGAACTGCGGAAGGGAAGAAATAGTGAGGGTGTCTGGGCCTAGGTGGGGAGACAGACACCCCTTTTCATCCTGAATTTCAATGAGACTGTGAAAGGACAGCTATTATTTCCCCAAAGAGGAGTTTGGAAATACTGGGCAGATGCTTTTATTATAGTAATACAGTCATTGCTAGCACAATAAAAATTAAAGGCAACCACTTCCTCTGAGGCAGGGAGAGAGAGAAGACACTCTTTGCGTGCCCTCTTTCCACAAACTCTGGTGGAAAGAGCAAAGCATTTTAGGATGCTTTGAAAAGCAATGGATTAAGACAGAGGCATATGAATTTCCATGTCCGATTGCAATTGAGGTCTTTCAGCTCAGGCTTGTTTATCTGAGCCCTGCAGAAAGCTAGGGTTTAACTGTAGCCTAGTGGTAAAAAGCCCTAAGAGTTGCCTTTTTCCAGGTATGTAACTTCAAGATTGAAGCTGTCCAGAACAAACTTGCCAAAACGGAGTTGTAAGTGGATCACCACTCATAGTGACCTTTCCACGCTTTCAACACCTGAGTGAGAGCAACTCTACTCACTCAAACTTGGTTGATCCTGAACAATTTGTCGGTCTGATCAGTTTGAAAATGCTTCCATAATTAGTAAACCAGAACATAAAGGAACAGCTCTAAACTCCTTTTAAGATTACTGTGGGTTGGGTCAGGCTTCTGCTGACATTTTTCTCCAGCAGCAGTAAAAATGCCAAAGACTAGGAGTTTCTCTTGAGGTCTTACTCATGGATCACCCATTGAGCCTTGTCATACCATGCACATACATACATCCAAAAAGAACATCCCTGGCTAGAAGATGATTATAGGAGGAGGCTAAAAAAACCCAGATGGATGCAAATATGGCAGAGAAGCATGAGGCAACGGCAAGATAGTTAAAACTAGCTTGAAAATATGGACCTCTTGACCCCTACCACATCCCCACTGTGGTGTGTTAGCTATTGTGTGCAAACAAAGAGCAGGGAGGAGAAGCTTTAAAAATGGCACTGCAGTCAAAAAGGACTTTTTCAAAATTCTTTACGCTTAGCCTCCATTAGTCTTGTAATGTTAATTAGATCTCCTGGGAAGTAAATGTTCTTCCAGGACAGACTTTTGCTGGGAGGCAGAGTATGGATTGGAGAGAAGATGATCATTCTTTGGGAACATCAGGCTCAGAAATTGCCTTTGAAAATTGGCAGGTCTGACTTACTTGCGGATTCCCCATGATAATACCTGTCTATATGGGTGGGAGAACCAGAATCCAGGAAAACCAATGGAGAGGATTAAATCTTTCTTTGTGTGGTCACAATTTTTTAACTTCAGAAAATGATGGGCCCTTATAAACCAATGCTTAGCCTCTAGCAGTATGTTGAGGGCTCCTTAGGGCTCTGACTATCACTGATGATGTGTTTGATATGTTTAATGCTTAGATTCAACTATATAACTACCAATAATTAGCCCTTAAGCAACAATACTTGGCCTTTGAAAGTGAGAGGAGACATATAATACGCAGGAATGCTGCAAGCTTCCCAGTGTGTTTCTCTCTAGGTACTTCAAAACTTGCGATAGGGGGAAAGGCTCCATCCAAGGGGATGACCATTTGCATCAAGGTGCTTAGAAGGTCTTGATCCATTTAAGCATTTCCAAGGAGCATCTTACTGACAAGTAAAACACTTCACTCTATCTCCCAGGCTCAGAAGAGCAAGGCTACCAGTATATTATATGACTACATCACATAGCCATCAGACAGAATATGTTATTAGGATTTATTAGGTTATAATCCTTTTTTGATTAAAAATTATAAATCAGCTCATGTTTGATGTTAACCCATAAATGCATAGCACATGTCAAGCAAAGCATAGTATACATGGCCCCTGGGCATGCATGGAGGAGCCCACCCTGCTGCTTCCATCACTTTGCAGAAAATAATGGACCTGATCAAAGGAGTGTGGCCTGTGCTGTGTTGGGGACATGGCTTTCAAGAGGTTAAGTCTCAGAGAGACTGCAGCACACTAAGCTGTTGCGTTTGATTTATTGTCCCTCCTTTCTTCTTGTTTCTCCTTGAAACATAAAAGCTTGCAGCCCACAGACTCTTGACATTTCTTTTAAATGCTCTTGTCATTCAGAAATTGCCACAGTCATCTCCCGTAACTTTGCATTTAGTGTTCCCAGCCTGTTTGGGGTTACTTGTAGAAGTTGAAAAGGAAATACGAATAGATAACAGGGCTCAATCCTGCAAAGTGAAGTCTTCTAGCTCTGAACCAATAAAGCACTTAACCATTTACTGACAGAACTGTGTTACCACTAATTGAATTATAATCTTGAGAATGAAATTGTGAAGATGTCTGCAAAATAAGCAGCCACTTTAGCTACCGAGGGCAGCTGACACTGCGTGGGATTTTTAAAGGATCTTGCTGATTTATGAGTACAATAATGGCTTGCACTGGAACTTGACACTTAAATGCTTTTCTAAATATCTGCCTCCCTATGATTTGGGGTTAGGTCCTTGGGCTCCTTGAATTCTCTTTCGCACAGCAGAACTGTTTTTCTGCTCATCCTGCCCGTACCACGTAGGTCTCCCTCTCTCTAATGCATGCTAATGAAGGATGGAGAGTTTTCAAACACACAAGACAGTTCAAGAGGTTTAAAACTTACTATCCCAGACCCAAAGAGTCCTGTGGGAAACTCAGTCTCTGGCCTTTGTAGCCATCTATGGTTATGAGTAAAAGTTGAGGGTTAAGAATAAAAGTTAAGAAAATCCTGGGCTTTCGGGAAAGCACCTTTATTTACTTCAACACAGTGAAGGAATGGCAGGTGGAGTTTTAATCCATTTATGAGCCACTGAACTAACAGCACATGTTTTAGCTCTGTTACCTACATATATGACCAGAGATAAACAGCTTGTGAATAGTCTACATTCAATATGAATAATACTACCTTCAATACTGCCTTCTGAAAGACAGACGAACAGAGTGAAGACATTTGTCAGGACCTTCACCAATCTCTGATATCAATCATAGGAAAGGTCGTATGGTTCTGACCTCAGTAGTGCTGTTGATCACAGATTCGTTTTCTTACCTGTTGTGAAACTTACCCTCCCATCCAGTGCTCAGCTCCAGGAAAAGTTCCGTGTGAATTAATTCCCGTATACAATACTTTTTCTTCTACTTTACTCAGAAATTTTCTTTATTTATCCTTTTTGATAGATTTTTTTGTGTTTGCGTGTATGTGACTAATGCTTCCAAAATCCTTTCCTTTCAGCCTTGAGCTCTAGGGAACCTGAATACTCGCCAGCTCTTCCAAGGACACATGGAATTTATATTTCCTAGTTTGTTCCTGACAGTTCACTGGGCAAGAAATCTTTTGGGGGTTTTGTTTTTTTTTTTTTTTTTTTTCTGTCTCACACATGCTGTAAATTGCAATAAAAATCTTAACTTTTTCAAGTTACTTCTGGATGAAAGTACCAGCAGTTTCAGTGAAAAGGACATGCAAGAAAACCATGACAGGGTGGTGGCAGATTGGGGTTTCAGACCTCCTCAGACAGAGGAAGAGTATACCCACATTTTCAACTTCCTGGGTGCTTGAAGACAAAGTTACTATGGAAAATGTGGTCTCTTCTCTTCTCACTGTAGTCTTTCAAATGCAGTGCTGTTGGAGTCCAGAGCTACCTTGCCTTCTCACTAGGGCATCCTGAGCATTGAAGCAGCAGTGCTGGTGAATGCCCAAGTGTGGGGGTGGGACTTGGATGGGCTTAGTGAAGAAAGGGACATCCCCAGCCATGGGGAACAGCAAAACTTCAGTCTCCTCAAAAGCTTTTGCCAGGGAAATGGAGACACTTATAATTTTAAAGGCACCCAAGTGTGCTGGCATTATTTTTTTCCACAGATCTCTCAGTTCAGCTGAGGTGTCTATGTTCTGCGCAACTGCTGTTTTAAATGTTGCCCTTTGTGATTTGCAAGATGAGGCCTCAGGTGGCTTCAGGAAGCTGCGCTGCACTGAAGAGGCACAGCTTTCTCTCCGTAATCCTGGGTAAGATGGCAGCGACAAGTGACATGAAAGGTGCATTCTGCATGACATACATGGAAAAGCCAATTACATGTAATTAATGTTGGTTAAATGCTTTGAAGATGAAAAGCTTTTATGTAAGTGTGATTAACTTCTATTCTGTCAAAATTATTGTCTTTCTAATGTTTTAAGAAGCTTAATAGCATGCTTCAGCTTTTCAGTGTTTCTCCCTGAGATGTGATGACCACATGTAAAGCATTCACTGGAAAACTACATAAGAAAGACCTTCAGTGGGAGTTGATGTTGGCCACAAACCAAGAGTAAAAACTGAAACACTGTGGGACAGAAATGATTCACCTGTCAACAGCTCAATCTCTTACAAAGGTATCTAATTAGCAAATGAGCTGAGCGATGCTTAAGTATTGTCCTGATACAAGGTCTTAAACTGTGAGCACTCACTGCAGGATGGCTTATGGAGCCTATGAAAAGATAAGTCAGATAATCTGTGCATGTTGGATGCAGTTTTAGAAGGTGTATGGTAAGGCATACTAGCTTCTGCTTAGCAGGAGCACAGGATCTGGCACAGGACCAAACAGACACCTCCAAATGGGAATTCTGCCACCAATTTCAATGAACGCAAGAAATGAATACATTTTAGCATGAACAAAAATAAGCTGTTATTGACTGAAGGCTTGTAGTCGATTGTCTTGCTCTAACATATTTTGCTTTCCACTGTAAATAAAGTGGATTTCATTGTAAACCACTCACAGGAGATGAGAAACAATAAGGGTCGGACACTGAACAATAGGCATTCTGACAAAATAGTGAGTTCATACATTGGCAGTTGTTATTTTCTGAAAATGAGTGCAGATGTTTTAGTAAGCTGAAATCACTCAAGACTTTTATGGCAGAAAGAGGCCATGGAGTAAATAAACTGGTGACAGGTATAATGAAAGGCATTCAGTTTATTTGCTTTTTCAGAGTTATTTTATTCAAGGGAGCCTTGTTTTGCCTACCACAGGCAAATCCTCAAGACCATCCTGAAGAAGCATCTCCCCGGAAAAGAGTCATGCAAGATCACGTAGTAAGCCCAGGGCTTCTGGGTGACAATCAAATGCGTTACTTAATTCTTTGTAAGCAACTCCTAGAAAGCATTGGTCCCCAGAAGACACATATATGAAAGCTCTGCTCTTTTATTTGCTGCGAGGGAAAAACCAGGGCTGTACCTCCAACAGTGAGGAGAATGCCATTTGAATCATTCGTGGTGCTGTTGCCAAGAGAAGTGTTCAGATATCACCAAGCATACACTACTAAATCAGCCAGACGAAGGTCAGGGAGGTTTGCAGGGCTATAAGAATGGACAGAGAACAGAGATCACCCTCTTTCCCTACATTTGGTATCTTCCCAGATGAGCTGATCTACTGGTGGGTTAGGAGTGGTCCCTGCAGATTTTCCCTGCAAGGTGAAGCTGGCATGATAGCTCTGAAAGGTTGCTGGTATCACCTTTTTCACCATGGCTACACCAACCTAGCAAAACCCTTCACTGCACTGCTCTCCTGGCAGTGGTGGGGGAGGGGGTGCTGGGATCAATATTAACGTCAGTCGAATGATGCACTGGGGCAGTGTCAATATGAGCTGTTGTCCTTCAGGACACCTCTTTTGAGGTTCAACACATCACTCAGTTATGTGGTGGCAGGGCATTCAGGACTCTTAAGGTGCCATCTTTACCCAGATGCAAGGTCTGTGCTTATCGGCAACCAGGTGCAACAACTCCAGCTTCATTTGGCCCTGCTAACACACATGGAAGATGGATGAGGTCCTCAGGACTTATCTCTGTCAGTTCACATATATTAATACTTTGGCTGCCTTACCTTCACTGGGTTAATTACTTTGTATTTACTAATGCCATGTACGAACATGAATTTTTCCCTGTGGTGAAGAGAAGCTGGATCTAGAGGAGCACTCACCTTTACTGCAGCTTGCTGAAGCCCTGTCAGCTTCACCTCTCAAAAATGCAATGGCAAAAATGTCAAAACCATTTCCAGGAAGCTGCTGCCACAAGTGGGGATTCACTCGCTCTCCCACCAGATACCAAGGTGTGCTGCTGGAAAACGGACATAGCTCCGGCTATACCTCTTGCTGTCACCATGCATCAGGTTTTCAAGTCCACTACCTTTCATAAACACTACATGCCCTGAAAAGGAGTTTTAGAGGAGAGATCTGCAAGACAACCAACCTTTCCCTCAAAGGGAAGTATATAACTTCATCTTTTGCTCTTGTGACTTGCCCTTGCAGGACTGAAAAGAGCTTTGAGCACACACCCAGGAGAGCAGGAAATCTCTCCTATGGATCACTTGTAAAATGGCCCAGTTTGAAAAACACACTGCAGAAAGAATGAAGCCTGACTGCAAAGGAGAGTGGGTTTTTTTTTTCATCCATGAATAGGATTTCAAACTAGCAGCCAAAGTGAATCATTATACATCCTTGCCATATGCCACTTTCAATCAATAAGGCCTTATGCTCTGCTAACAATCATCCTAAACTATACCTATTAACAAGAATGCACATTTTCATAGTAATATTCCATGCACGTCACCGCACACAGACTGCAAACAGTAGAGAGTGATCACAGACGAAAGGAGATAGTTTCTGAAACAACGGGCTATATGTGTGGACGTACACCACACTGTAGAGGCTGCCGCTCTTACATGTGTAGGCTGGTTTTCGCTTTTAATGGCATACACTCCTACAGACTGATGTTTTTTTATTCTCTTTCAAGCATACACTTTCTTGATGACCTAGTGGCTTTCTTTCCTGGTGACCAAAGACTGCCTCAGAAGTGCATGATGCACTGGGGATACGGCGCAGCAATAGCCACAGGGGGATGAGATACAGCTTCAATAGGACCCTTTCAGTTTGAAGGAGAGAGATGACAGCAATCATCATGAATTAAACACCAGTATGATTAGTTCATAACTAAATTAATCTCTCTGTGAAGACATGGAAACCTATAAGAGACACAAGGTTTGAGGGATGTAATGCAGAAGGAAACAGACCCTGTTCCCTACTGATCATGGCGCACCTCTATTTCCCACATGCTATTTCTTTTGTCTACTTCCACTGCAAACTCCTCCTGGTAGGTGTCACTTCTCCATAAACACTGTGCTTGCCACAAAAGTTATTGAGTGAAATGCCACAGTCTGAGCTACTCAGAGCAGCCAAATCTCACACTATGGTCACAAAGCACTCTAGGTTTGCCTGACTAAAGCAGAAATCTGCACCTGAGCTAGTCACCTGTGGCTCCCTTGCTAGTCAATGGAGAGTCAGTCAATACAGTCGATGGAGTCTATGGCGATTCATCTTTTCCTAAAGTAGATGGTTAAAACAGCAGATGAATTGCATAATAAAACCACTTATTTCTTCTTGCTTCCTGGAAAGCCCAGTGTGACAGCTCGCATTTAGGAGTCTACTCTGAAATAGGGTGAGTCTAATCCCACCACTGCCGCCATGACCTTCCATTGCCCTGATGCATCCCAGGCATTTGCAGGTACAGCTTACTCTGTATCCTGTAGTGTAAAGAGAGTTTTGGTTGGGTTGAGGGCTGCCAGAGGAGAGTGGCAGTCCCACACCAGGTGGCTAAAACATTCCACCCCTGACCAACAGCCCACAGCCCCAGGTCCTCCCACGTGTCTCCAGGCTCCAACCCCCTGGCTCCACTACTGAGTCACAGCCACATTGTTCAAAAAGCAGTATGTGAGCTGTACATTGGGACTGCATCAGCCCTGGGTGTCTGGTTGTGCAGGGGTGCAGGCTAGACTATACAAAGTTCTTATACCTATGGATCTAGGATTAGTAGAGCATTTAGGGTATGGCATGTCCTGATACAACGGTCTTCAGATGCTACCACGTAAAAACTGCATTTATCTTTCTCTCCAAGGGTGAATTTAGTCTTTGCTTATTTTTCTGTTTCATAACTAAAGGCTGTTTCTGCCACCCTTGGTCTATGGGATACTTCTCATGAGTAATATTTGTGTTTTGCAAACTTCAACATAAAAATGCTTTGCTAATTAACAGGCATTACTGCTTGGATGTTTCTGTACTGCAAAATGACCCCAGTCAACTATACCTTCCTCAAACAACCCCTACCTATGCTTATTGCTTTGCAACCTTGTTCCCTGTGGGTGAAGGTGAGAAAGGAGAATGTGATTACCTTCGAGCAAAACACTGCATAACTGGTGTCAATGATACCACCAAAACATAGCTGAGGTGCTGTAGTGTCCATTCGCCGGCTTTCTGTGCAAGTGCATATCCATAATAGCATAATTTGGTGCACAGATTTCAGCTAGTTTCTTCCTCCCTGGTACAATATGCACTCACTGAATCTTGAAGCCCTTATTCCTCAGACAGTTCCTCCTGCATGTGATGAACATCTGCAATCCTGGAAGCCTTGTGCAAAATTTATACTACTAATCTGTCATATTTGGAGATAATAATGATGTACAAGTTATCGGATTCAGTACAAGGTAACTGGCCAAATTGCTGTAGTCTATACTTACGTGATGTAAATGTAAGTGATCAAAGGATAACTTCTGTCTTGAAAAAGGCATTAATACTACTAATATCAGCTGAAGCAATTAAACTGTATGCATTTATTTAAACACTTACTGTAGCTGTTGACCCTATGGCATCCTCCCCCTTCTTTTTAGCATCCACAGACATTTTGACATCAGTGGGATCTTTACCAATGAGGGCAGTAAAGCTGGGCAGAAAAAAAAGTTTTCTTGTCACAAGAATGATAAAGAGCATGAAATAAACATGCTCTTATTCCAAATTGGGATGAAAGCTCAAAATTGCAGCCCCAGAATCCAGTCCCCGCAATGACAAAACTGCACGGGGTCCCATCCCGTTTCACATCGCGAAAATATAGTCAAACACCTCCTAACATTTCTGGCCACTTTTTCTGACTGATATAAGATGAACCTGCTCCCAAAGCAGCCCTGCGTCCCTGGGGATCCTATGAAGGTATTTGATGGGGTGTTGTGATTCCTTAGGGTGGCTACCTAGGGATAAAGTCGATGACCTTAGCTGTGGCTGGGCAAATAAGGTGGTGGATATTTCACACAGAAAGGTTCCTTTTAAATTACTTGAGAGAGCTGCAGCTACTTGAAAGGCAGATTTGCATCTGCCCATGGCAATTCATCCCTACGGTGTTCCCAGGCATGATGCATTGCATGCTTTGGGGCACAAGACTGCTTTCTTACATGCATCCTCTGTGACTCTTTAGGAAGGATGACAACTATTGAGACAATTATTTTGTTACCCACGCTATATTCAGAAATGCAGTGCAATCTCATGTTCTTGGTCTGTTGTTTCAGACACAGCCTGTGGGGCTGCCTCTGCATGGACATGTTGAGCTTGATTCAGAGCAAACTCTGCTGCAGATAATTAGAAGGTACTTCCAGTAGGTGAGATACTGGAGAAGAGCTTTAGCCACAGCAAACCATGATCACCAGCCAAGTTCAAATCCACACCCCTTAGCAACTGCAGAAGTGTGCTTTCTACTCTGCACAGACCACATTTATTAATACTTGTGCGCCTTCAGTTTTTTTCATCCTTCATTTCCCTTTACATAGTTTTATTTTTCCCAGTCAATAAGAATGATTTTATTCTTCTTAATTAGATATTTTTTTAGGTTTCTCATTGTAATTAATGTACTTTTCTTCAGCAGTATAACCTATTACAGTAGTTAGAATATTAAATCATGACTGCTGCTAGATATAAGGGACCAAGAAACATAGGTTTTTCAAGAGCCACTTTGTCTTCATCTTTTGAATTAGTCTGCAGCCTACTTTACATTTTTGGGCAAGTAATAAGATTTGTTGATTTGAATGAAGAATGATATAAAAATAAATTGCATTGTACTTTTAATTACATAGACTTAATTTTTGTGGTGACACTCCAGGCTCTCATATAATGTTTAAAGTTTATGTCTCCTTACTGATTTGATAATTTAAATACAAGATGTCATTTAATTTGCATATTTCTGCATTAATTGTTGGGGTGCTCTGCTCCTTAAGGAATCAGGGGAATTCTGTCTTCTCCCCCATCTCTTTCATGCATGTGCAGTCATGTATGTTCTGTATTTCCTTTTCCTTTTCTTAGGCACCAAATCCCAGCTACACAGATGCTTTTCTTCTCCACTGCTGTGAGACCACGATCCTCCCTACGCTTGACATTTTGAACCCAGGGGTTTGGTGTGATATGGGCTGCTGCTCCAGGGAGCCCTTTTTCTGGGACTCCTTGAAGGTGGTTAAAGATAGGGGCGGGTAGCTCAAGAGCTACCACTGGACATGCTAGCTATGGTGTGCTCTTTCTTCACCTGGGAAGTCAAACACACAGCACAGAGTGGTTTGAGTCCATTGACCCCCTATAGAGGACATAGGAGAAGCAGATCTTGCAGAAGCCCACAGAAACCATAGGATGAGCCCAGTTATATCTCCTTTGTTTTAAGGTGAGGATGATGTCCTTACTGCTCTCCAGATGCCATTCAGAAATAGCTATGATAATGCAACCAATGGCAAAACTTCAAACCTTTCTTCCTCCATCAAAACCAATGTTTATGACCATCCTCTTCCACTCATCTCAGCTCTACTGGAGTGAAGCCATGGGCATGGCTCTACCCTACCCGAGGCAGTCTTAGCCATCTAGCTAAATGCCATCTTTGTGGACTGGTTTTGAGGTATCTGTCTTTTAGTTTTAGAGCTTCAGGCATATTTCAGAGTTTCTAGAAGTTAAGCAAAATTAAACTTTTCTTTCAAAAATCTATCACCATCAAACTGTTTTCCCCTCCTCTTCATTAATGATTTACTTTCTGTGGAATAAATGCACCAACTGAGGACAGAATCATTATTAAAATCTCAGTTAACAACACAATATTACTTTGGTCCTTTCATTTCCTCCACTATTATAAAATTCGAGATTCATTTCATCTATTAATATTAGCAATCTATTTTTTTTAAATTTTGAGCAGGCACAAATTAAAAAGGGAATGATTATGGAAGCAGCACTAGAACTTACTCCTTTTTCTCTAAAATCTATTTTTTCCTTTTCATCAGTTCTTTCTTTGCATCTAAT
The DNA here is from genome assembly GCA_024733675.1 of Psilopsiagon aymara. Lineage (NCBI taxonomy): Eukaryota > Metazoa > Chordata > Aves > Psittaciformes > Psittacidae > Psilopsiagon > Psilopsiagon aymara. Next base: position 9,528 of record JANRGW010038083.1, on the reverse strand, counting down.
ACTGACTTCTTTTGTATTGATATTCCCAGTGACTTCATTTGATACCTGGCATTATACCCATGGAAGTCAACTGGAAGAGGCCAATTAGACTTCCTTGGAAGGTGATTAAAATTACAGTTCAATGAAGAGCTGAAGACTGGCACACGGGTTTGGGAGCAAGGGAGCTGGGTTCTAGTCCTAGCCCTGCCACAAAATTGTCCTGTGACCCTGCGCAAGTCATTTTATTTCTCTGTACTGCAGTTTCCACGTGTTTAAAGTAGGAACAAGAGTGTTTTCCACTCATCGTTCAAGTCTCCTAGCAAATAAAACGTGATGTGTAAAAGCCAACTGGGCAAGAAGGCACAGATCCTTCTCTGAAGAAATCTATGTCCTACAGTACAGCAGCAGAAAATGAGGACAGGGCAGAACAGAGATGCACTCTGTTTTCTGAGAACTCACAAATTGCTCCTGTTCCCTTTATAACAGAACATTGTTGGTGGGTTCTAATGAAATTTCCTTTGCATCTCTCTAACACTAAACATAAGTGATATTTCCCTGCATTATTTCACATGGGAGAGTTCATGCACAGCACTTTTTGTCAAAAAAAGACTGGACTTCAAACACTCTAACCACCTTCTACAGTTACAGCAAATTCATTTCTCAGCTTGTTCCGGCGCCCCTACAATCCTAGGAGCTAAATATGCATGTGATTACTCTGGCAATCCACTTGATTGCAAACAGGGGATTGCTATTGTAGCAGGTCTTCCCAAACGCTGAAGTGCTGAATTGCAATGATTTCAGCAGCAACTGGAGGAAGTAGTTTGATAAAGCCTTTTAAGAGGCTCCCAGTACAATCAACAATACCTCAACCATCCCTGCAAGATCTTTGCCTAACACCTTCCTGCATTAACAATTCCACAACAGCCTGTGGAAATACACCTGTGCCGAACTATCCATAGCACTGTGAAGTTTTTCCTGATCTTTTACCTACATCTTTTCTGCTGGAGCTAAGGGCTGTTACTCACCTTACTTGCAGAAGGTACAAGGATACATTGTGCTACTCCTCTTTGCTTCAGCCGTGTATTTGGCAACTTGCTTTGTCTCAGCTTGGTCCCCTCTTCAGACCACACACTTCTCTCTTTCTCAGCCTTTCTTTAAAGGCAGGTTTTCTACAACTCCAGTCATTCTTTTTGCACCTCTTTGGGTTTTTTCCCTGCTGACCCATATCTTTCCTGCAGTGTGGAAACGGTTCTTGAGCCAAGACACCACCATTGCCAAGTTTAATGGAAAGACTGTCCTGTGCATTCTGCAGCATGCCCCTCTGAACAGGCACCTTGGGAGGACTGCTGGATTTCTGCTGTACACCAAATATCACAGCCCCAGATCTTTTTAAAGCAAGGCATCAGCATGGCCAGTTGCTCCTCATCTTGTATTTGAGAAATTGATTTTAACTCCCCTGCCAGGAAGTGAAACATTTTAATTACTTCTGTGTATCAAGCCTGCTGTTCCCATTCTGATCAGGACTTATCTCTTAAGTAAAGCAAAGCCTACCAGAGACCCTGCAGAGGACTGAGCTGGAACCCAGGCCACAGGAATACCCACAACCACTATTTCTGCCACAAAGGTGCTGCACCCTTTTCATCCTTGTCCTGTGCCATAGAATCATAGAATAGTTAGGGTTGGAAAGTACCTCAAGATCATCTAGTTCCAATCCTCCTCCCATGGCCAGGGACACCCCCCACTAAACCATGCCACCCAAGGCTCTGTCCAACCTGGCTTTGAACACTGCCAGTGATGGAGCATTCACAACTTCCCTGGGCAGCCCATTCCAGTGCCCCACCACCCTCACAGTAAAGAATTTCTTCCTCATATCCAATCTAATCTTCCCCTGTTTAAATTTGAACCCGTTACCCCGTGTTCTATCACCACAATCTCTAACGAAGAGTCCCTCCCCAGCATCCCTATAGGCCCCCTTCAGGTACTGGAAGGCTGCTATGAGGTCTCCATGCAGCCTTCTCTTCTCCAGGCTGAACAGCCACAACTTTCTCAGCCTATCTTCATATGGGAGGTGCCCTTGTTTAAAAAACAATCTTTCTTCTCCCTCCATTATTATTGAATTATTTTCAAATCTGGTATTTGCAGCCACTTGCAATCATTTAAACTATTGTAGGTGAATAATTAAGGGTCTGTGTACCATCCCACTGCATCAACAGGCCACAAAGAATGAGATTAAAAACGAGACTGGTTGCTTGATGGATTATTGATAATTTTCCTGCTGCATTTTCCTGCTTCTCAACCCAAATGAGTGCCATTTGGTGGCAAAAATAAAGGACAATATCAGTGGCTTTTGAGAGCAAGAGTGTTGAATGGGTAAGGGGCCAGGAAATGCAGTGCAGTCTTCCTGCCAAAAGACCTAATCCCAATTTAGGGGTCACTAAGATACCTATAAATAGATAATAACTTGAGTCTGACTACAAAAATATCTCTGTCTCGTTCTGCCCATGCCAGGAACCCACAATACCCTGGCATCACAGCCTGCAGGGCTGGCTGCTCTCACTTGTGAACACATTTATCACTGATAATATGCCAAAATGTCCAACAGTTGAATGCTGGGGAGTGCTGGGAAGGAAAGCATAAGCGTGACTGAGTGCAGCAAGATTTTACCTGCGTCTGTATTGGCAATATGTCACCCCTGCCTCTATAAAATTGATGAACCAGCAGCTGGATTCTTAACATTAGTTTCTGTATTTTGTACTTTTTATGACATGTGGTATGTCCTATGCTATGAAGCTAAGGAAACAGTCTTAGAAAGAGTATTAGGGCAGCTGGGCAATAAGCAGTTGATAGGAAGGTAGAAAGGTAATACCAAGGTGGAAGACCCTGAATGCCAGAAATTGCCAGGATGAGTCTGTCAGGGAGCCCTTCATGATCTCAAAGACCTGCAGTGTAACTGGAGGGCTGAACCTAGAGACGTTCCTCAGAACTCAGGAGCACATGCCAGAGATGGTAGCATGGGAAATCTAGGACTTCAGCAAGTGAATTTAGCCCCTGAGATATGGCAAAGCAACCCAAGGGATGGAGCAAGGCTCATGCTGTGCAGCCAGAAATATGAGGAAGGGACAAATGAACCTGCCTGGTTTGGGTTTAGCAGGCTGAAGAGAGACAACCTTCTAAGGGAAAAAGCTGGAGCAGAGAGAAAAGGAGCAATCCCTCCCCAACATACTCAGCAAGGACCAAACTGCAGCAGATCAGCCTGAGGTTATGCAGGAAGGAAGATATTCTGCAGGCAAAGCTCCTGATGCCCTACAAGCCTGGAGCACTGTACAGTGCCCAGCACTGCAGGAAGACCTAGGTCGAATAGATGCTGCTGAAGTGAGGAGGATAGACTGCATAGCACCTGAATATCCCCACTTGCACACTGCTAGCTGCCACAGTGTGGGAAGTTTCATCCAGGCTGTTTACACTAGCATTTCCCTTGATAAGCAGCAAGGACAGACACTTCATGATGTAAAAACCAAACTCAGTCCCAATAAAGATGAAAGGAGAACTACCTTGCTAGTGATGTCCCGTTCATTACTCAATACCATGTAACACAATAATGTTGCACTTTAAAGTGCAAATAATAGTGCATCTGCCTTGCTCTATTTATACTGTGGTCTTGAGTGTTTACCACCTCCTGCTAATGGCAGTAAAGTATTTGCCACAAAAGCTTAATTATTTGCCTTCTATGAGAGGGTACTTTTTGTGATGAAAGCCTTCCTGAGAGCAATGCAGGAAGCACTTGGCCTCACTGGGCATTCTTACACCCTAATCACTGAAATCTGGAACAAAGGCTAATAATCTGGGTTAAACACTAAAAATAAACCAAACACTCCAGGACATATTTTATTAGCTCTTCCATACATGTCTTGAATATGTCAGGAGGCACGAGGCCACATGTAAGAGTAGCTGCAGTAAAGCCTGCAGTGTGCTCTTCCTGGCTGCAAGAGGGACATAGACGGTTTTCTCAGGCAAAGGCATTTCAAAGAGCGGCACAGCACCTCCATATCAGCCTTCCCACTGTTAAAGCTTAATTGCAACCAGTTTAAAAAACCCAAGTCTAGATTTTTAAATAAAATACTGGAATTTGAAAGATGTTCTTCTGCCTATGGAACACTTGGGGAGGGAGAAACATGACAGAGCTGGAGAGATGACAAACCCCTCCTCTAGGCTGCTGTAACCACCATATGTGCTTTAAAACACCTGCATTGCATTTTCAGGTAAAACATCAACAGCTGAAGACAATGTGGGTAAATACCTACTGCACTGTTTCATATATGATGGTAACTTAAATGGATGGGGTCAGGGAATGGTCTAAGGGCAGTAACTGAACATGCTGCTCTCACTTTGCAGATTCAAGGGTTCTGATGTATTCCCAGGCTTTTTTTCAGGTGTGGCAAAACCCCATGGGATACACTGGCAGCCACTCAAAAGAGTGCAGCACTTAAGGCTGCCCTAGCCTGGCTCAACCGCACTCCAGCACAGAGGAGGTTTAACATCTTGCCCATCCCCTGTCACCCCCAGCTGGTATTAGCAATGCTGGCTGTTTTGCACAGAAAAGTGGAACAACAAGGGTGACTCAGCAGCTCCTGAGCCCCAAGGTTGCAGCACTGTGCACTGGCTAGCCTTACACCAAGGATGAGAAGAGTTTCTCTTGCCCTTCTGATTGTCCATCTCATGGAGAGGCTCTGTAGGTAACTCTATGCAAGCAAAATTATCAGATTATGGGACCCGTATTTATTTACCTTCAGCTTTTAAAGGAAGGAGGATAGAGTATTTTATGGGCACAGAGCAAGAAATTAATAGACTGCCATTACTGGAGGCTGTCACAGTCACTAGCAATGGCACCAAGAAGTGATTCTGGTATTACTACCATCAATTTTGGAGCCCATTTTCCTAAGAGGTACCCAGGCAGTGTTAACTTTTCAAGTAGAAGGGATTTTGCTGCTGTGGCTTTTTGTAATCTGTTTGAATGGTTGGTAAAAATATCTTCCACTGAATTTAAGATGCATTGACTTCAACTCCCTGCAACACACACTCATAGAAGTTAGAGAGGTATTTATTTCTTTTAATGAGCTAAGCATCACCAATGCTGTATTTGCATTTTACAGGGAAACTGAGGCAGAGATCTTGAAAGCAGGACGTTAGAATGAATATCTAAATTTTGGTACCGTAGTCCACTCACATGAATATCATGCTTTTTGTGACTCCTGGCCACTGGCTTTTGCAACAGCCAAAACTTTTATACCTGAGGTTCAGGGAAGGCTCTTTGTGAGCTGTGAGAGCAGCAGAGCCTTACATTTCAGGGGAATTTGAATACTGGCTTCTCATCACTAAGAAGCACAGTAGTGCTGAAGAGTACAAGACAAAGCCAGAGGTCACAGTAACCTTAGATAGAGTGAATCTTAATGAAGAAAATACCTGAAATGAACCTTGAACATCAGGCAGACCTTTGACGCTATGTCCTGGGTTAAAAAAAGATAGAAAATGCAGTCCTTTACCAATTAAGCATACACCGTCATTGCAGAATTAGTCATATGATGTCTGTAATCCTCCTTGTCTGAGCAGAGAAGTCTCCAACTCAAGTGTGGGCGTGCACTGGTACCCGGCGAGCTGGCGGGACTTGCGGGTATGCATTAGAGCTTGGATTCTCCCTTTCAGGGCTGGTAACATGCTAATAGTACAGCTACTATTCAGTGCCAACCGTCCTCCAGAGCCTTCTCACAATTAAGTTCCCTGCCCAATAGGCCAGACATGTTCTCCTGGATTTAAGGGGACATGATGATACAATCACTCTGCTGGTTACAGCGGTAAAAATAATGAGCTATGTCCCAGAAGTCCTAACAAAATCCACGGACGAGTAAAGCGGCGCTAAAGATTGAACGTGAAGAAAGCTTTGGTACACTGCTCTGACACCATCTGACATGTCCCAGTTGCTGGTATTTACACTTTGATCAAAATACAACTAAGAAACAAAGGAAAAGTTCACATTCTGGAGGACGGCAGAAGTGGTTTATGGGCATCTTGGTAGCAGATCCCTTTGCTTGGTATATTCCCCTTAAATCTGTCAACATTGGATGCCTTTCTCTTTAGTCTGGAGCTAAGAAAAGCCATCAAAAAATATAGTTTAGGGCCCATTCTGTCTGTCGTATCACTCGCTATTTTTACCAGCTGCACTGAAGCCAGATCACAAAGGGCAAATTTGTCAACGTGGGTGGGCTTTTTCAGTGCAAAAACCAAGGGCTCATACAGACAGTAGTAGACCATCTGCACCCATGTCTGTAAGTTCAGGCTCTAATTTAAAGCTGCTTCAAATATAGAAATTCCAGCAAAGTTAATCGTAGCTGCATTATGGAGAGGTGACAGCAGCGAGTCCTTAGAAAGCTGGGGAAGCTTTAAATCTGCCTCAGGTCTGTTTCTGTTGAGAGTCAGGGAAAGCCACCAGAAGCAGAGTCAGGCTAATGCTGGGTATAAAGCCTGGTGGGAAATCCTGCAGGTGAGATGCTGACCACAGAGCAATGGAAAATAAGGATAAAGCTCTCTAGCAAAACCACCTTTCCTCCACATGTTGAGAACTGTGCAATATGGCCCTGCCATATTAACTGGTCTGCGCTTTTTAAAAGCTTCCTAATTCTGCTCACAACCAGGAACTTAGCTTACTGTTATATTAGGAAACTCCTTCATAGTGTGGGTTGCTTATTACTGAGAAGCACTTAATTACAATAACATGTGTAGTTAAAGTGACAATTTATTTACTCAGTGTTATGAATATAAATTGTTTTCTCTTACCCATGCATTTTGAAATGGGAATGTAGAAGCTGGGATCCCAGGAGGTTCTTTAGGCTGGGTGATTTCCTACAAGCAGCTTTAGGAAAAGATACGGAAACAGCTGCCTGTGAATCGATTTGCTGTCTCGGGGCCACAAGCACACGTCTCACCTGTTGAAATTACTGCAGTTTTGGTTAAGATGACTGGAAACGGGTCCCCTTGGCTGCACCAAAGCTCTGTAACCTGCAACAAACCAACACCAAGCTGAAAAATTAATCCCCGTTACCGAATACTTGAAGAGATAAAGGAAGCGTTGGGTCCCCTTCCCCAAGTATTTTCCATATTTTATAACACCTCTGTCAGTATAAATTTCCATTCACTGAAGACATTACATTTCACTAGAGCTACAATAGGATTTTAGGATAAATGACATGCGAGCATTGCAGTTTCGTATAGGCTTAAGTGATCCAAGTATCTTTATCACATGCTGGGTATCAAAATACATGAATTTGACTTGTTACAACAGTCACACGAGAAAGATGGAGTGTCATACGAGGCTGCAGAACACAAAACCATCTTAGCTAAAATTTATTTTAGCCTGCAAGGGATTTTTAACTGGTAAGTATAATTATTTAAAAATGGTCCCAGCTGTGCAGCTGTAATGGTAACTGGGAACAGGAAAAAGCTCTTGAAAACACTGCCTGTGAGGGCACTTCTTGCAGGCACTGCCTGCTCTTCACACTTGCTACTTTCATTCATCGCTATGCCGAAATTCTTGGAGGCTGACGAAGTTTTTAAGTGTCATCTTGCTAAGGCTGTAACACTATCTCCAGTGACAATACTCACTCCTGGGCTTTTTATGTTGCAAACAGAGAAAACATTTTAGCTTTTCAGAAGGGTAAACATCTCTCTGTGAAACAATGTACACAACACGGGCTGCAATTTAATAAATGAGAAATCAGCGCATCATTTATCCCTGGGCAAAAACTGCCCTGTGTCCAGCTCTTTGTCAGTTTGCTCTTCACAGCATCGCCGTGAAGCAGCACACTGCCCAAGAGCAAAAGGCCACGTCTTATTGGGTGGCTTTACGACAATATCCCAAGCACTCTGGACCCGTTTCCTCAAAAGCAATGACAGCTGCGTGATAAACGTACTCCCAAGTCTCTGCCCATAAAGCACAAATTCAGGTACTGTGGAACAGGGCTTTTCATAGCACAGAGATTAAAAATAGGAGCAGTGCTGGCCAGGGAGCATTTGAGTTTGGGCAGGGACACAGTGTAACCGATCACTGTATTAGCCACGCTGCCTGCTCCCCAGGGCTAATATTTTCTTGGTATGAACTAAATGTCTCATTTTAGCTAACTGTGAAGTACAGTGAAACACTGGGTCATTCTATTGCCCCACACATTTCTCCATACTGCAGCCATGTGGTAGCCCTAATAACTTATTTGTTGAATGAAACACGCAGAAGTACTGACCAATTATTTGCTTTTGAATGAAATAAGCAACGTTATAGGAAATACTGACCTATTACTTGTCTCTCCTCTTGAGGATCCCAACGCATCCAAGCAGCTGCATCCCATGGCAAAGATTCCTTCTCATTTAACCATTTTCCATTCCCTTTTGCTTTCTGTATGCCCTTCTCAGTGATTTGTCCCACGAGTCTCTGGTGACAAAAATCAGCCCTTGCTGTCTCCAGATTAAAAAACCAAACAACCCTATTTGTGGGTGCTTGTTCATAAATAAGTAGGGGTTACCCCTGACCAATCCCTCTGACAGACATGTCTCCTTCTTATTTTCCATCCTCAGTTTGACTAACTGGGTAACACTACCCACCTTGCTTTTTCCGTGACACAGACCTGCCTAGCACTAGCACTTTGTGAGCTTGTTTTTGCTGGGTTTTACTCCAAAAATTATTTTCTTGAACATTTTTTGCAGCTTTACAATTGCACTGCCCAGTGGTGCATGCTTTAGCTGTAACTTTTCCCCTCAAGAGTATCGTGTCTGAAGCCACAACCGCTATCCTCCTGCCAATGTATTCCTCTTTACTTACAGTGAACGTATGAATGAGGTATGATACCATGAATGATACTATTAATCAGTTTATTGCAACTGCACCTAGGAATCTCATTCACAGTTAAGACGTTGTTACGCAACTGCTGTATGTATACAAAGAAAGACTCCAGCTTCCAAGATGCTACAAGCCTTTACAAAAGATTCCTGAAGTTTCCTGTAAACTTCTTACTGCAGTATACTTATTTCTTCTTGAAACAAACACTTCTCAAACTTTTAAAAGGAATGATTCATTTTTACTCTTCTCTCCTTCCAGAGGAAAAAGTAAATGCTTTTAGAAACATTTTCAACCTTACTCCCCATAGGACAAACTGGAGGGAAGTGACCTGAGATCCACCACTGTGTGCGGGAGCTGCACGTCTGTGCTGCAGCCCTCTTCCCAGTGAGTCAGTGGACCTTGTAGACTCCAACCCTTGGGAATGACCCAACTCCAGCATCTTTCGCTCCTCTTCGTTCTCCTTGTGGTGCTCCCTAATACCGTATTATTTAGTTATAATTAAAACAGATTGTGGAGAGAGTTCAATTCCTGTAATCCCCGCAATAGAGAAAACCTTGTTAACCCTGAAGCAGCCTGGTAATTGATTCTGCTGAGGCGGCCGTTCTGCCCTGGCACTGCTGGACACTGTCCCTGAGCCATCACTACTGCAAGATCTGTGGGTCAAGGGACTT
>JANRGW010038081.1:11349-60387 GCA_024733675.1 Psilopsiagon aymara | reverse complement strand
GTCCTATCACTACAGTCCCTAATGAAGAGTCCCTCCCCAGCATCCCTATAGCCCCCCTTCAGATACTGGAAGGCTGCCCAGACCTGCTGAATACAGGTATTGGGCTTTACCATACATTGAAGGTACATGATAGATTGAGTGTCTGAGTATCTACGTAACAAAGACAAAAATGCAGACATTCTTAAAAACAAATTATACTAGTGAGAGCTTGTACATATAGAGAAAATGTAGTATCAACACAAGTTCAACTGTGGGTTCAACTTCAGCTGGCTAGTCCTGGTACAGAAGTTGCCAGGTGTTGTTTAATGGATACAGAAAAGAGATCCAAACAAGAGGAGCATGACACTGACATCAAGGCCTCTGAAAATTGATTTCATTTCTGCTGCTAGGAGAAAGTAAGATTTCCCCTAAGATAAACCCTACTACTCAAAAGCAACTTTCCAGCTTTTTCAGAAGTTGGAAAGCAACAACTAGAAACTTACCTGAAAGTTAAGGAAGTAGCATTAAACCATGGGGATTTCCCACCTTTATAAAACCTCTCCATTCAGGCAACCAGTTTCTGGGCATAAAAGCCTCCAGCAACAAAGCAATGAAGGCTCTTGAGAAGACAATGTTATGAGTGCAAGTTAAAGCACCTGAGTAACACTCTTACAAAGCATCCCCACCAGTTCACTGCTTCCTGAACATGACTGCTTTCCAGACAGATCACAGGAATGAACCTGTTGCCCCACATGTTACCAAGCATGTAGTCAAGATAACAGGGGAGGACAAGACACTTGAAGCAGAAGCAAGCCTTGGAGAGTGTTTGGCTGTTTAACTGTGTGCTTGGCTTCTGTATAACTTTATCGCCATTTTCAAAATCTGTGACCAGTGAGCACTGAACAGCATTTTCAAGATACAAAGGTTCCCTATCTGCATGTTTATGGCAGCCATCTGCTCTGGTTTCCTCCAGCTTGCAGAAGAGCTCAGTAGGATGGCAAGACAGTAGAGCAAGTAGACACCTGAGGACACACTCAAGGGCTGTCTTGAAGTAATGGTCACCAGAATTAAACCCTGGATAAAAATACAGACGTTAAATCTGGATGCTTCCAGATGTCCCTACCAAACTCATTTGTTCTGTGAGGTGACACAATGGCACACAAAGTGTGTCTCCTTCCCTCAAGAATTTACAGTTTAACTACAATAGCATGGGCCTATGCAGAGAGACACTAAGTGTTTTACTAAGGTTACAAAGGAGGTCACCAGCAGAGGTAGACATCAAACGTGAGTCTCAGCAGCCTCTGTGTAATCTGTGCGTTCGCTGAACTTGGCTGGCTGTTAAACACAATGATATAAGACAGAGCAAAAGCCCCTGGTGAACTCACATCAAACCAGTCAAGCCTGAGTAACAGAAAAGCTTGGTACCAGAGAGAGATGCAGAAGCAGAACCTACAGCGCAGCAGCGCAAGATGCAGCCAAAGGGGGGGAGGGGGAGGGGCTTTCTGTGAAAAACAGTACAGAAAAGACTTTCTTCAGGCTTCTACACACACACACAAAGTACACAGAATTGTGAGCTGTAATTAACACACAGCTGGTCTAGAGAACAGTTTTAATCAAAATGTTAATACAACTTGTAGAAAGCATGGATTTACATTAATGGTTATCACACTCACTCATACATTTCCATTGTTTTAGTCCATTTCTCTGGTATCAGTATTAGCAAAGACACAGGAAATCACCAAATACACAGAAACAAACTGTAATGAATAGCAAAGACTGCAATCATGTCTGCCTGGTCTTTCTAAGACAGTTATTAAATTGATGCAATCCAGTCAAGACTGGAGATGGAGATTCTAAATACACTGAAATGAAAACACTTCCACAAGAACCCCAAATCTAAAGAAAGCAGCATCTACTTGAATTTCATCCAACTCGATTTACAAGCTTTGTATGTGAAGTACATACAAGTCAAGTCAGAACGGCTCTTTGTTAGCAAGAAAGGCAACATCAGAGGTAAATTCAGAACTTTTTTAGGTACACACACAGACTATTTCCAAGACAAACAGGCAACATAAGTAAGATGCATTTCAAAAGTATGCCAATGCACTAAGGACCAAAAGCACAGATATGATGATTAATCCCCATGTGTCCTGCCTGCAAAGTTTACATTTGGAGTTTTCTCACATTAGAGACAACTTCTAGCAATTATGCATGCCACTGAGAGCATCTTGTCCCTACAGAATGGAGCCCCTTCTCATATACAATCTGAAGTGGTGCCCTTTCAGCAGAAGCTCAACTTGTTTTAGCAAATACAAACAAGAAAATCCACCTTAAGGCATAGGGAGGTGAAAAAGGTATCAAAATGATGAATCATCAAAAGACTCATTCTGAACTAGCATCAAATGTGAAAAAGAAAATTCACGATCTCCACCAGCCCTCCTCTAGGCCTGCCGAGTCCAACTAGTCTTCCCAGTGTGAGACAGCAGACAGTAGCCTTCAGACAAGGAGGGGATGAAAAATGGATGACATTGTGAGAAGGCCTAGGCACTTTTCCCACCTGCCAGATGAATGCCGTATCTGTTGTTGAAAACACACCTGTTATTCCACATTTACATTCAGGACACTACTCACCTCTTCTCTGAGGATACTTTTCAACTTCATAATCGTGCTTCTACCATTTATTTTCTCTTTTCTCTCGCTTATGTCTTACGCCAAAAGCCTCACTAATATGTGCCACAAATCAGGGGTAAAGTGTGGTAGTTCTCCCTGGGCTACCTCACCAGGCTTAATTTATTATGGAATTTAGATTCCCAATAGTACAATTCCATCTTCCAGGTGACATATATCTAAAAGTCATACTGCTATAGTGTCCACAAGCATCCAAATATCAATCAATAGCTGCATCACTGTTTCCACAAAGATAGCAATTAGAAAAATTAATCTAAAATAATGCTTATAGACTCACCTAAATAGGTCAGAATAAACTTATTAGCATAGACAAACTATGTATTAAATACCTATGAAATCTTTGCCTAGGTGCATATAAACTAGTACTACTCTTCAAGTATTCATGTAATTTGTAGACCAAGGTTGTCTTATATACTGGACAGCACTAGGGTTCAGTTTCCTTTTATCAGAGGTTATAAATTTGACTAGACAGCAACAATTGCTTTTTAATCTAAGCAAACTGATCTGTCAGAGGCAATCAGTACAGTGAAGCTATCCCAGGAGAATCCTAATGATCCCGATGAATCACTCAGCACTGTATGAAACTCAATAGTTGAACTCTTGGCACAGAATGTCACAAGCACTTAACGCAGCAAGTACATACAACTGCAGCCAGCAGGCTCAGGAGCCCATGCCTTCGCAGTTCTTGCACTCCTGCTGAATTTCTACACTTTTGGTATTAACCAGTTTCTAATCATATTAAGATAACTTTAAGAAAACAAACAAACAACAAAACAAAGCAACACTTTCTCATGAAAAGCAATTAATACACATTTAAGGATATTATTTGCTATTCCTATCCTATTCCTTACATTGACAGAATATGGTCCAGAAAAATCTGGGTAAAAAATTGGAAGGGTTCTGTTGTAAAAGAAAATTTATTGATGTACAGTAGGCAATGACACGGAGAGAACAAAATGGATGGAAGAAACTGATTTCAGAAGAAATATTTCAATGGACCATTGCTTTCAATGGACCATTGCAGCCTCTCTCATTGGTGTTTTGAGCCTGTCTGTAGCGTTTAAACATACTGAGTATTTGAAAACTAACATGCTCCAACTAAATTATATGGCATGTATGGAAAGACATGTAATAATGCCATTTTTTAAACCCATACTAAAGGTGCACATGAAAGTCATTCTATTTTAGTTCAAATTTTATCAATTTATTCTATTTGTTTGAATTACATGAAAATTTTTATGACTACAACTAGAAATACTGGTTTATACACAAAATCAGAAATGTTTCAACCTACCTAACTTTATAAAGCTATTTTCAAATGAAACTACATATAAGCAAAAGCAAGGAAAGCTAGCGTAAGATTACTAATGTGGTTTGATTCCACTGCCTTTAAGCTACAGAAATCTCACAGAAGTATATTAACTCTGCTATGTCCTTAGAGAGCAAAAAAAACTTGTTGAATTGACAAGTGTGCCTATATAACATACACCATAGTTTCTAGTCTACCAGCTGTCTATAGTCAGTCTGGGTATAAACAGATGTTCTGACTTGAAAAGCACTTATCTTTACAACTCAAGAATTCCCAAGGAAGTTTAATCTAGTAGATTTAAAGCTTTGGTTCTTGGAATCAGTTTAGTAGTTGGCCAATTTTACTTCTTATTTGCAAAAACAGTCTTCTATGGACATGCTAAAAAATGCTTAGTAACTGCTGCACCCACAAACTACTGGCCCATAATTTCAACAGCGGAGTTAAAAACCCACCCACTGTTTCAAAATGAAGGTAAGGAAAACAAACATATATGCAAAATCCCCAACTATAAGCCTCAACTTGAAAATCTACTTTATCTATACAAACATAATCCAGTTAGTAGCACTGAGGAAAAACAAAATCTCCACAGCCTAAAACACTCCAGTATGTAGCATTTTACTATAGTATTACTAATAATATTTATATACATTTTAAAAATAAATACAAGTACTTTGAGTTTATGTAATGCATATATTTAACACATATTGGTTCATATTAAAATATTTTTGTTTTATGTAATACATAATATAGCATAAAAACTATTAAAAAAAAAATACCACCTAGCCTTCAAAATCTAAAAAGCTGTCCCGGAGAACAGGGAAACAGCTTCTTGTTCTCCACTCTTCAACATCTGCAGCACATTCCAAAAGCTTGTGGTGCAGATAAAAGGTGCTAAACACAGATCACTATGCCTACCTGATATCAATTAAGACAGGGTCATCTACTTCACCTTTCCACAGTTTATATTTATTATTCTGTTAATTAATCAGCTGTTTTTCTTCAAGAATTCCTTCTAACACACAGGAAAGATACCCATAGAGATAGTACCACCTTTGTTTCCTGATTTCTGCAAAGGGAAATAATTACTTAATACTTGGAATAGAGGATACCAGAACAGCAGTCAATAAAGACCTATGTTCAAATCAATACTGCAGCTATTTGGCTACCCAAAGTACCCACTACAGAAAGACTTTCTGAAAAAAAGCAGCTCCTAGAAAACAATCTTGCAGGAGAATAGTTTGTAAGGGTTGAACCATGTAAGGGTTCCCTGGCAAAGAGCAGCTGTTCCTCTGGATGATGTACTGACACCATCTCAGGTTTCTTCTACAAGCTATCCTGCTCTCTTGTTCTCGCACCTCTGCTATCAATCAAGAAACTTGAGGTTGACACCTGTCATGGACCAACAACATCTGTTATACAGACATAAAAAGAGAAGTATGAAACACGGGGAAAAAGAGAGAAAACAAACCTCGAAGAAGTCCTGCTTTGCACTCTGGCCTGCCAGCAGCAGGCAAACATCAGGCATTTGACTCCTTCCTTAAACTACCAGCATTAATGTACTTCAGCTCGCTTTTCTCATCTGCTTCCCCCATCACTAGCCCAGGAAGCACTCCTCTTCTTCTCTTTTCCCCCAGGTGAAAACTATATCCCAAAAAGCTAAGACATAAAAGCAAAATGGGAATTTGGGAAGGGGAAAAAAGAATCACAGGAAAACACCCTTATTTTTACAGATTATAAACCATTTGAGGTAAAGTCTGTTCTGGAGACTGCTGATGTTACCACAGGAACAAGCTATTAAGATAAGGCATTCCTTAATTCATTAGCTGCCTGCCTTCTTCATAAAAGTCCCCACCAAAAAAATTTTGTTTGCAAATTCACTAGACTTTTTGATAATATCAACACAAAAATCGAATTAGAAAGTGGGATATACTATAGTACTTTTTCACTATCTCGTAGTATTTTAGTTAGTACCTGAAACATGTATTTAAGAGACTATCTTATAATAAGCATTCATTTACAAGGTCTTTAAAATGGTGACTGAGTGCTCATACTGAGACTTCTGATTATGATGTTGAGGGATCTCTTAACTCTAGAAGAAATGTGGAAAAATTGAGGAATTTGCCTTTTGTCAAGATTTGCTGACAAGCAATTATGAATGTTCTACTGCAAGGAATTCCAAGGTTACTATAGACAACAACCAAGCATAACCAAACCCAGGGACTCTAGTGAACCAAGAATACAGAACTCAGCAACCATATTTAAATACTACCAAGAGCAGCAAAGAGTAACAAAGAACTAAACCAGTGTTGTTACAAACCAGTTCATCCCATAGGGATCATTCACCAGCTCTGCTCTTTAGATCCAAGCAAGTCAAAAAAAAAATAAAATTTAAGCCTTGGTCATTGAGTGAACTTTGGATTCTACTTTTCAGCCACGGACACCGGGCTGGCACAAGGGCACTGGGGGGAATGGAAGCAGATCAGCGCCAGCAGATTCCCACTGCCCGAACATCAAAGGACCTCTTGTGTCCAGGGAGTAGAATTGCAAGATTACTCTCCAGACCACCCCACTACATGCGCAAAAGGAATGAATCGCTTGGTTCAATTTCTACACCCGATTCCTGTGCAATGCCATACAAGCATTACTGGAAAACCACCTACACATTGAGACTTAGAGGATCACCTACGGAATACTGGTTTTTTGCATTTCATGAGAGAAAAATAAGGGTGTTTATTTGTTTATTCAAACGGCTTTAAAAAAGCTGTCTTCTCAATCTTCTGCCCCTTCTTTGATCTACTCCCCATACACCCAAGTCGGATGTCATGAAAGGCGCTTCCACCCCTTCTCAGGCCTGAAAAAGGAAAAGCAAAGCTTTTCTCAGGCACCACTAAGTTGTACCTGCAGAGCTGAATCGGACTTCAAGAATAGTCCAAATACACTAAAACACTAATTTTCGGTTTATACTCCTAAATAAAAAGTTCACATGCTTCCAAAGCAGAGGCAGTCCTAGTGGTTTTCTACTGTACACATGGAAGCCTCCAAGTCCCTCGAAAATTCAGACCAATCACCTTCTCCTTCTCCTTCCATTTTGCATCTTACTGACTATGGAATATACAGTAGAAGTCATCAAGCTACATTTCACAGTTTATGGTTTTAATTGCTTTGCAACATTAGATGCACAACACATTTTCAAGCATCAAAAACTAGGCTTTGCTATCTAACATTTCATAAAGATAATAAAAGTTAATGAGCGCTCATGATCTATGATCTGACAAGACATCTGTTCTGTTCTTTCAGAGATAAAACACTCACCCTGCCTTGTTCTGGCACAGTGGGAGTGAACAAATATAAGCCAATTAATCATTCTAAACTATAAACTATATTAAGTTATAGTTCCTCAACAGGCTTTTCATACCCCCTTGCTAACAGGGTACAGGTGTCCTAAAAACAGTCTTTCAATGCAGTAATTAAATCCTACTAGCTTCACATGGTCAGCTGCAGCAGACAGCACTGTTTTGTGTTTCAGCAGGGAAAAAAAACACCAACTGTTCACAACAAGCAATAATAAGGTTGCTGTTATACCAAGAGTGCAGTGTCAAGAGCTCTGTTCCCACTTCCTACATATTGGTGTTTTACTACAGGAGTATTCTAAAAGAATTTCATTGTGAGCTACTGTGTGGGTATTTAGTACAAATGCTATAGGAAATGCTATGACACACCTTCATATGGGACATGAGTAACATCAGCAGAGGAGGAAGGAGTAACCTGCTTCATCATAAAACCACTGCTGCTACCACCAATAATAATAATGGTAAGGGAAATACCAAGGGAAGAGAATATAGAACTAAAAGGGGAAAAGAAAACAATGAACACAAGTAATGCACAATACAACCGCTCACCACTCACCAACCAATACCCAGCCTGACCCGAGCAGTGATCTAGGCCTTCCGGGTGACTCCCCCCAGTTTATATACTGGGCATGACATGTTATGTATGGAATAACCCTTTGGGTAGTTTGGGTCAGGTGTCTCTGCTCCCTCCCAGCTTCCCATGCTGCTCCTCACTGACAGAGCCTGAGAGATTAAAAAGTCCCTGATCAGGGTAAGCACTAGTTAGCAACAACTAAAACATGGGTGTGTTATCAGCGCTGTTCTCAGTCTAAAGCCAAAACAGCACTGCACGAGCTCATAGAAAGGAGGAAAAATAACTGTTCCAGCTGAAATCAGGACACAGGAAGATCTGTCACAAGAAACTGCTGACAACATTAAAACACTGTTTTGTTACATTTCAAAACCGGTTGACCAGCACTTTAGGAACACTGAGACCAAATTCAGCTTGTTGATACTTATGTCACCTACAGCATAATACAGAAGTGCAAAATATAAAAATCTGATTTTTTTCGCCTTCAATTCAGCCTTACAGTGTGACTGTAAGGCTGAATGTTTTGGATACTGTTTTGGGCACAAGGCAGCATGCAAGGTTTTAGCTTCCTGCAGACTGCTCTGTATTACCATGAAACAGAACACACGAAATGGAAAATGAGAAAGATCACAAATTACACAGTAATTAATGAACAACAGTATTTACAGTAAAACCATGGGATAAAGACAAAACCCCATTTACATAAAGCAAAATACATAATTCCCAACAAATACCCTGTATTGCTCAAAACACTGCCTTGCTATCAATCTACCTTGCCAAGGCACATGAAGAAACACACTACGTAGCCAGGAAACCAAGCACTGCCCAACTGTGCAGAAAAGCAAAGTACTTTTGCTAACTGAAGGATCCAAGGTAACTGGGATTTAACAGTAAACCCCCCACACACTCAAACATCTAACCTATCTAAATAACCTTAAGCTTCCTAGAGCATGTCAGAGAGGAACAGCATCTCTCCACAGACTGAAGCAACAGTCTAACCAGCTTTCACTGGATTACCCTGCAGGAAGAGTCTGCTCTTCCTCCTAAACCCAGTACGCTCCTTAAATTGCAGTCACAGACACCACATAAGGATTTAAACCAGCATTTACGCATACATGTGCACAAACAGAACCAAAAACGAAACAGCCAACAAGTATGTTTAAAGCTTAGCCCAAAGGGAAATTATTGTGGCACCACTGAATCAGATGGTCCACAGATTGCTGTCTCACGCTCCCAGAAAGATTATGTATGCTTCAGATTAAAATCAGTAAAATCTGAAAAAACAGCACTAAGTAAGCAGCACACACAGATCAGCTGGTGAACTCAGGCTACACATGCATTAGCACTTAGTGTAGGAAAACATGAATGGATCACAGCAAACAGCTTTTGATGAGGACCTGAACCTTAAAATTTACATGCTTGGAGGGTTTCCTATTCCTTAGCTCATTTCAGATCACTTAGGTCTTGCATCTTAATGTTCATCGATTATGATTTGGCACATTTTTAGATAATGTTTTTCTGTTTAGTTTCATCTGGAAAGTATCCAGTTTGCATTCTCTGAAGCAAAAGCATGACAAGCAGGATGACCAAATTAGAAAGTATACATAATAAGAAGCAAAAGTCCAACAAAAAAACACCCACAACCAAAAACCTACTTGCAGCCTGAACCAAAACAATAATGTACACCTACCTTAGGGTCCCTACAAAAGCAGTTATACAAATGCACCATTTACCCCAACAAGTGCAGCTACTTATCAAAAACAAACAATGAGCCACTGCTGTATATTTTTACATAGAGTAATACATTCTAATTTTATATAAATTCTGACATGAGATTCTAATTATTATAGTCTTGTCAATTAACCTCAATATGCTCAAGTTCCTTCCTTGTACATTTGCTTATGTCCACCGACACAGTTTGACAACACCTTCTCAAATGCTGCCTCCATGACAATTTAAATTACAGTATGAGAAATAAAATCCATGGGAAAAAAGAATAAACCATCCACAAAGACACACAAACTTGTCACATTCAGATTTAGGTTAAAATATTAAAATTTAATAACAACTTTTGAACATACAATTATGTAAAGGAAAGAGTAAACACATTCAAACAATGAATATAAATCTTAAGTAATATTTACAAATTCTAAACTGCAAGTTGACTATAAAGTCACAAATACTTTAAATATTTAGTAGAATATAGCGTAAATTCTAATATAAATTAGATATTAACTTCATCTGTTATTTTTCCCAGTGATAAGTCTAGTCTTTACATACTATATACATTAAAATACTAAAAAGTTATAAAATTTTGTTACTATGCAAAGAAATGGAAAATTCATCAGCTCTGTCTTACTGTACAATATCCCAATTGAACTTTCTATAGTGTTCTCTGCAAAAATAAACGGCACTTTGACATGCAACAAGGCATAAAGTACAAGTCTGTCCATTAGCAGTATGCCATCTGAGTGCAAAGGAACTGAAGCTCAAATGTCATTCAACCATACAGTTGGAAAATCAAAAGCAAACTGTGGAAAGAGTCTGACAAACGCTCTCATTCAGACTGAAGTAATAATGAAAAGCACGTAAACTGATTTTCATACACCTCTGTAATTTTTTAAAAATGGAAGTACAGCATGCTGAGCAGTCTGTTGTGAAGGTATCAAAGTTACTCTTGACAACACATAGTGGAGGAAAAGCTGATGATCCTGTAGGAATTCTGAGGCCCAGCCCTGCCAATGCACTGCAGCATCTAAGTTGCTTTTCTATCAACAGTTTTCAAAATTACCCTGCCATCTGAAATTGCACATCAGTAGCTAAACACTAAATGAGTTTTCTAAACTTCATTATGCCATTGTGTAACCATAGCTTCCACAGTGCAATGCCACAAGAAGCCTGTCCTTCAGGATTTCTTTACTTGGGTATTCAGGTAACTTGAGCATGTTGATACTGAAAAGAAAAAAAAAAATGGTCATGTCACAGTTCAGCAAGAAACCCAACAGTAAAGACTTCTGACTGAAAACCCTGGTGTCACATTTAAGGAAGGAAACAAAGCTGTGCTGCATTACAGTACCCCTGAGTGTTACAGTACCACTGAGCATTTGAATACATTGCGGGAAATAATCCCTTTTTTTTTTTTTTTTACTTCAGTCAATTTTCATACAATGACTTAGCTTGACTATTCCCTTATTAATCCCACTGCCTTAAGTTAAGCAAAAGGAAGTAGTAAACAATGAGCAAACATAACATCCACCATCTGAGTTATTAAACCCTACCACTTTCACACTGGACAGTGAATACTGCACAAACCATCTAATTAAAACATTCA
This sequence comes from Psilopsiagon aymara, assembly GCA_024733675.1. NCBI lineage: Eukaryota > Metazoa > Chordata > Aves > Psittaciformes > Psittacidae > Psilopsiagon > Psilopsiagon aymara. The sequence continues at coordinate 49,159 of JANRGW010038081.1, read as the reverse complement.
AAAGAATGGTATTTCTGACTGTGACCAGCATGAAAAAGGCCCATTTTTAAGATATTTCAACACGACTATTTAACATACCATGTGCTTGATGTTGGTAAAAGATTTGCAGTATACGGCACAGCAGCAATTGTAAAATTTTGCAAACCGCTGCCACCCATTATATGGGCAAAGCCACCATGAGGCACCCTGGAACTGAGAAGATGCACAGAAATCAGACCATCACAAGAATTTTACAAGCCAAAAAACCTGTAGTCTTTACACTGCAAATCTCTTCCTGCTAGTAATTAGACAGTTACTAATGCTCTTATCAAGGTTCCCCCTTTCTTACCCATATCAAAATTATCAGTGTAAATGCTTTTAATTACAATACTAAATAACGCATTTGTCCATTTACATTAGGCATCAAATTGTTTGAACAGTATTTAAGAGAATTCTGTTTGCAGGAGTATTCATTTCTATAACCTGTTTCTATAACAGAACATGTCAGTTTACGCCAACATCTATGACTATTTACATTTACAGTTTAAGAAATATTAGATCATAAAGAAGTATATCTTCCAATTGTTATTCATGGGACAACTGACCAAAGTATCCACAAATTTATATTTACAATTTAAGAAATATTATATCATAAAGAAATTTATTCTCAAATTGTTATCCATGGGACAACTGACCAAAGTATCCACAACATGTCTTTTCATTTACTACTCAGACCAATTATTTCAAGTAGCTAATAAAACCATTACATCAATCACACCATCCCACAGTGACAATCTACAGCAAAACCAGAGCACGCTAAAAAAAAAAAAACCCAACAAAAAAAATCACTGGCATTTTCAGGAATGAATTCTCAGTTGCTCACATTATTCATAATTCTTTTCCTTTAACCAATATATTATTCAAAGATTATTCAAGGTGTAAGTAGACTATAGCTCTGGAGTGCCTCCCTATGATTTTAAACTAAGAAACAAATATAACAAAATGAAGAAATTTTTATATCAGCTTAAGCTGGTATGCATTACATGGTAACATGTTGTTAGCACAGCCCTCACACACACACAACAAAAAAAAACATCCCAAAATCTAAAAAATACAATGAAAAGATAAGGGGATAAAGGCTAAAGAAGTTGAAGGTGAGGCAGCAATGCATCCTTGCATAAAAGGCCAGCAGGCTTTTGGGCTGCATCGAAAGTCACCAGCAGGTAGAAGGAAGTGATCCTTCCCCTGTACTCAGTGAGAAACATCTGGAGCCCAGCAACAAGATCCCCACTACACAAGGGACAGGGACATATTACAGCGAGTTGAGCAAATGGCCACAAAGATGGCAAAGGATTGGAGCACCTGACACAGGAGGAGAATAAGCTAGGTCTGTTCAGTCTGGAAAAGAAAAGGCTCAGGGGAATCTGATCAATGGACATGAATACCTCAAGGGACAAGTAAGTAACATGGAGCTCAGGTCTAAAGATGGAGGAACCAGTGGTACTCGGTGACAGAAGGCAACAGGCACAAGCTGAAATCCAGGAAATTTCCATTTAAACATGAGGAAAAACATTTTCACTGTGAGGTGGCTGAACACTGGAACAAGTTACCTAGGGCAGCTGAAGTGTCAGTCAAAACATGTCTGGACAAGACCATGGGCATCTGGTTCTAGCTAACCCTGCTCTAAATATGGGGCTGGACTAGTCAATGTCCAAAGGTCCCTTTCTAACCTCAACTATTTTGCGATTCCCTAGATAGCAAAAAAAAAAACAAACATTCTAATTAAACAAAATAAAACTTCCATTAACGTAACAGCTGTAGGGTTTGGCATTACAAGTACTTACATTAAAAACAATGCTGCCGTATTCACAGAATGAAAGTGAATGTAGAAACCAGGAGCAAGAATGGAAAAGAATGAAGTGATGCTTCCCCTCAAAGTAAAATTACTTGGCAAAAATGCAAAAGAGTAAGGGTTGCTACTGCCAAATGTTAAGGAGCTCGGACACAGCTCACAGTAATCCTTTTTAAACATACCTTTAAGAGCTAGCGATAGCATAGTACAATAGTTAACACGTAAGCTTAATGGCAGCAATGTCAGGCACATAGTTCTAGCATATAAGGCAACCTCTATGGAGGGAAGCACTGACTATTTGCAGCATACTATTTCTGACATGCAAATGTAATTGTGCGCACAGCCACAGATCAGAACAGCTATAAAAATTTTACAGCAGAACTGCTTCATACCATGGTTTTGGTTCGCATTTCTAATAGAGTGCTGCCTCCCCTGCAGCATTTTATTTTCCTTGTTCCCCCAATGAACCAAGAGAATTTCACATTCAAATGAGCAATAGAACACAGACCTAACTTGAAAATTTCATACAGCAGGACAGAATCACACAGTACAATCAAGGCTTTGAACATTTAAAAGTAACAGTTACCAATTTATGCCTCTAAGAATGACTTTTCTTCCCAAGCAAAACCTGCTGATATAGTAAAGTCAGACTTCCAAATATGTACAAATAAGATCACAAAATCCTACCTCTCCTACCGTGTGTGTAAAAAGCCTTCAGCAAGACCAACAATACAATTGCATAACTTTGGAAGCTTCAGCACTTAAGATGTTTATATATGAATCTTTTCTACTTATTTTTCCATTTAAGAGATTTCACATAAGTTATGAGGAGATACTTTAAGTCAGTTTCCTTATGTTTTGTTCTACTTTTATAAGTAGTCATATACATCTATCACATTTATCAAATATATTGAATTTCCCTTACAAAAGCAAATAGCTTATTACTTAACATAACCACAGTCCCTTAAGTTGAACAGCAATCCTGGTACCTACAGAATACAAATAAAGTAGAATTTATCATGACAAGCCGGTAACACTTCCCTCCAACTATTAACTAAAAACCTGATTAAAAGTTGCCACTTGACAATTAAAAATAATTTAACCAAATACTATTAAAAATATAAAATAGAACAAGAGTGGAGAAAAATATAAAAGCATGTGGAACTGGAAATACCATTGCAAGAGCTGCTAGCAAAGAAAAAGTAGGTGGTGCATAAGTAAAAGTTCAGATCCCCAGCCTGAGGCACAAGAATATTTAGGCTTTTTACTGAGTGTGCCAAAACCTCTTGACACACAGAATTTGCTATTCAAACACTGCTCATGGAAATTACTTTACTGTTAAAAGATGTCTCAAAATTGGCATTAATGATGAATGCAATAGTACCTTCTCTGACACCATCAAAGCAAGACTTCATTACACTGAAGAGAGAAAAGGTGTAAGAATGGGGGAAGAAGATGAAGTTTACAAAACAGATGTCAGAGAAACACTAAAGACAATCACAAATAGAACTGCTTTATTTAATCCACCAAATAAATGCTATAGGCTTTGACTGGAAAGAAAGACTAATACCACTCCATATACACAAAAAAAAAAAGTGAATATGCAGAAGAGATTAAAAGGAAACTGAAAAAAAACAATGAAAATTTTGAATGCAGCCTGCCAACCCATACACAGAAACAAATTCTCACTAAGGAAATGTGACACCAGAAAAAGATCATATTTTGGAATGGGGTATAATTTTAGGGTAAATTTTCACTGAAGATACTGGCTTGTATAATGTCCTGGTTTCATCTGGGAGGTGGGGAGTGAGTGAGCATGGTACTTACTTAGTTGCCAGCTGTGCTTAAACCACATTGACTAGACTAACTGGTATCTTAGCTCACAGGCAATTCAGCATCTAAATCTTCCATGCCTAGAAACTAGGACTGTTTTGGGATTTACATGAAAAAATGCCAGCTACATACTCCTAGAGGTAACTTTCAAAAGGTAATTTTTTATGGAAAAACATGCCTTCGGTAACTTCAATTACTGAAGAAAAAACACAGAGGGTTCCTAGCTGATACAAAACAAAATAAATAAATAATTTGGTTTTAAATTTCAGACCACAGTTCTAACATGACATACCAAAAATTTCTTTCCTACTAACAAGAAATGGGTAAGAACAAGTCAGTATGTAATTTGTAACCAAAATGAATGGTGCGCATGCACGTATTAATCAGACAATGTAATTGTTTACTTGAGAGAAAGTGCCCCTTAGAATCAGTAGATTATCCCAAATGCCATAAAAATAGTGAATGCCACTTCAATATCATTTGGAATGCTTTAAGAAGCATTTGAAACATGACCTTACATCTTAAAAATCCTTATTTGCCGTCTGGATTTAGAAATGGACTGGGCCACTAAAAATGAAAGACCAGCCGCTGGCATGCAACATACGTGCACTTAGAACTGCAGAAAACACTCTGAAGATGACAAAAAGATCAATGTACAAAAAGCTAGTTTCTTAAATTATCTGTGATCCCTAAAACCAATGAAATTCATAATAAATCAAGTGAAACTAATAGAATTTGAAGACCATGTCATTTGATGATACATCTGTGACTGTGAAATTCCTTGGTATAAAACATGGAGTTTGATGATCTTTATTTGTATTTTACCACTGCTTTACCACAAAATGTACAAACAAAGGTCAACTACCCTACAAATATGAATAGAAGGTTACATCGAATTAAGAAGATTGTGCAATCTCTAACTACCACCAGAATAAGATTCCAGTAGACTCGATAGCTCAGGTACGACATGTATCAATGGATCTACTTCGCAACATGTCTGTATACATAAACTCAGCAATTCACCCAGCCCACAGGGGCATTTATTGCTCCAGACCTTCCCCTACTGCCCTCAAACCATATAGGAAACAAAACTGGCTTTCCCAGAAAAACAGCTAGAGTTTAGGACAAAAATCTTATATAAAGCAAACACAGTCTAGCATAAAGTTACATCTTCACTTGATCTTGATACATGGCACTAACTCTGAATTCAACTCAGCTTTGCTCTGTTTACACTGGGTGAAGTGATTCCTAGTTATCTCTTATATTAAAGCCTATATTGATTACTGGAGAAGCCAAAAGCCACATAAACATGAAACAGGGAGAAAAGATATAAAGTGGAGTTAAATTCATACTGCCTTCTTAAAAATTACCTGGGGCAGCAATGAAGGCTTCTTGCAAATTAGTCAGGTATAATAAACACATTAGCAATCATTTGCTGGCAGTACAGGCAGCTAAAGTATTAACACACGCTTGGTCTATTTGGATCAACATATAAAACACAAAGCATGCAAAACAGTTTCTAGTTAAGTGATCTTGCATAGTAATCTGAAGTCTCCTGACTTATTACTGCGTATCCAGACAATATATTTGTTGTTACTTAAGAGTTTCTCACCTGCCAGTAACGAACTGTAACAGTAATACTCTCTCTTCCTGAGTAAGCTCTTCCACAACATCCCAGAACCACTAAATGAAAAATAGGTTAATTTTTATTTTCCATTCAATACTTGCAGTACTTGAAAAGATAACGGTAAAACGATAAATGGAATATTTATGCATTTGTTACTTAAATGGTGGAAACTTTCACATGAAAGTTACTTAACGTAGAAATATATAAAAGCTCCACAAATTTCAGCCATAATAAGCTTCCACAAAGACACACAGAAAATGGCAACAGCAGCAGTACCATTTTCTGGGTTAAAATGCAACAGTCTACACTATTCAAGAATAATTTTACCTGAATAACTTGGTCTCCTCTCTCATAGCCACTGGTGTATTCCGTATTTTTTAACCAATCATTCACATCGATTTCTGGCATACCAGACAGCAAAAGCTCCTTCAGAAGAAGCACACAGACTGCCATTAGTCATCCTGACTAACCATTAATTTCAAGTGTTTATGCTGTTTTAAGAAGTAATGCTTTAAATCATATAAAAATTACAGTGCTTTCTTCATTTAGTTACAACCTTATGGAACCTAATTTTTTGACTGAATTTTAATACAAGAAGATCCTTCAGGCAACTTCACACAATTTGTTTCACTTAAGTAGACAGTATCAAGAGTGAAAAATTATTGCCAAAGAACCTAAAAGATAAAAGTGCTGAGTTTTGGTACAACTTGAGACAAAACTTGGTTACAGATCAAAATACCACAAAAACTTCCTGGAATTTGATTCTGTGACTCAGAAAAAGTGAAAACAATAGACACATCTCCTTACTTTTAAAGGACTTCTGTCCTCCTCAAAGCAAATACAAAAGGCTTAAAGGCCACAACATCCTGATTCCATCATGAAATTATAATTTAAGGCATTTACCACAGGCACATGAAGTTACCACATTCCAAGATGGTCATTCTAAGTAATTAGGATAAGAAGGAATACACATATTGAGATCCTCACTGACAACATGTCCAGGAAGCAAAATGGAAGTGAAAGAAAATGTTTATTTTCTGGGTACTGAGCTCTATTTCTACATCACTGTATTACCGATGAAGTAGGCTGAACAAAATGTTTTTAAAAAGTATAGGCATTTCTGCTTACCAGTTCATATTCATCAAAAAGCTGAATCAAAGATGGTGGAATGAACATATGGAAGCCTTGTAAAAAGGCATTTATCTGAGGCTGAATGGCTCTTGTCATTCTAAGCTCTGTGACAAGCTGGACATACTCAGCCTGCAATGTAGAAAAAGCCATTAAGATACACAATAGCAAGAACAGATAGTGCTCATGCAAACACACAAAAATGCAGTCCTCAATACATACAAATCTCATCTACTCTGAGATACTGAGTGCCTATGCACTTTTTACGCACAGAAGCAACCCAAAATAACCCAGAAGACCCCGAAAACTTCAGAGCCCTTCCCCTTTATTTCCTTCTCAAATAGAAGGGTTTAGACCCTAACACAAACCCGGAAAAAAAAATAATAATTAAAGAAAAATAAAACCACCCACAAAACTCCACATGCACAACAGGGAGTTGGACTAAGGGAAATGGAGTAAAATAAAGGAACCAAAAAACACATAGTTTGCCATGCCTGCATCTAATACAGCCAGCATTGTGATCATCTAAGAACATAAATGTTTGTAAAGAAAAATATTCTATTAAAAAAGCTGGAATAACTCAGGAAAAAGGGTAAGTTACTGCAGGAATATTTGTGAGCCAAAAAACTTTCTCGTTTTCCCCCTATGTCTCGAAGTCTAACAGAATATATTATTTATCCCTGAAGCTTTGTTGTCTTAATAACAATTTCAATGCTTTCAAGAAAGTCTTGAAAAATCTCTCCAGTTTTTGAAAAGGCAAAAAGCCAGAAATACATTTACACGTATCAGATTACAGTATCATAGTTTGCATGCTTTAGAGATGTGGGAGCTCCATCCATTTTAGAAGATGCCAGCTAGAAAAAGAATCCACTAGAACTTTGGTTTTGTTGAAAACTCAAAAGCCTAGAAGGTGGTTAATGGAGGAAGGTTTTTAGAATGAGAGAGACAAAAGTGCCAACAGTAAAGCTGTATAAACATCTCATCTAATCTGACAAAACTAATAGTATATAAAAAACTCTAATAAAGTTTCTTTACTCAAGAAAACAGATTTTGACTTGAGAACAAAATCCGTTCCTGAATTAAGGTACTCAGTTTCAAAGTAATGAATCATGATTTTTTTAATAATGAAATCATGAAATATATCTCCCAAGTAAACCACCTCATCTATCCCCTTCCTTCAAGACAATAATCTTACAAAAATACCACCTTTTTAATTTTAAAAAACATTAAACTAAACTACACCTGCACAAAAGCAACCAACCATTCTTTCTTTCCTCCCTTTCAGAGTAACAGAATGAAGCACAAAACATTTCAAAACCGAAGAATACTTTCCAAAGGCAGATCCTTACAGTCACATGTCATTCGCTTTGCAGTTGGAAGATATTTTTAAATGCATTACCAACATTTTATTAGAGTGAGAAAACAATCTGTGAAATGCTCTGAAGAAAAGGAACATTACCTAATCATATCTCCAACTGCAGAGCTGTTCCCAAAAATCTAGTTTCAATTCAGTCAGCTCCCTAGGTTGCTTCTACTGCCAGGGAAACTGAAGGCACTCCCCTTTTCTCTAAAGAATTAAAGGGCCTGCCAAAGGAGATCAACTGTACTAGACAAAAATCGGCCTCTGTGAACACATGAGCTCCAGGAGGAAATCAGAGGCTTTTAGCATTATCAGGACCGGACATGAACCAGTGTCTTAACACTGGTCTTCAACGTCCTGAAATACATCTCTGAAGTTGCTGTTACATAAATCACGCTATTTAGAAAACAGGGCTGTAGACAGAAAAAATCACAATCTTATTTTTAAAAAATCTGTTAGAAAAAATGACACTTATTTTCTGCATTACAAAAATATTTACTTTGAACTATTTCGTTATGAGAGAAAACAGTCACTGTGCTTTAGGTGTAAGAAGAAATGTTTCAAACAGCCTGGTACAGTCAAGCATCCTGACTATCAGCACTGGTGCATGTGTGCAGCCCTTAGCTGCCATAGTACAGAATTTACAGTTAGAAATTGCTATAGAATTTAATTTGTCAGTTAAAAACAAAACAAAACTAAAACAACCCAAAAGACACTCAAGTTTTCCTCTGTTCACTTCACTTAGATTTTATTACCTCTTAGAAGCCTCAGGAGCACATTACAGAACAAACACCAACATAATTTCAGATCTATATATCCATTCCCAGATAGTGCATAAGAGGTACAATCCAGCCTTCTTTTAAGAGGAGAAATTTGACTGAAAACACAATAGATGGGCATCACAAACATGATGACAAAGTTTAGCTTGGGTGAGGAGTTGTTCTGTATTTTCCTTTGAGGTAGATCAAGAAAGCAGAATTTATGGTTCCCTGATTTCCCTGAACTATGTGACAAGGATCAATGCTCATTATTATGTTCAGATTCAGAAAGCAGCTCCATTTCAAAGCTGTTCGGAAAAAAAAAAAAAAAACAAAAAACCACATCATTTTTTACTGCCAAACAGCACAGGCAGCTCAGACAGACAAGTCCTGGGAGGCCAGAGAAAGCCATGGCATTGTGGAGATACACACTGTTTTTTGAATCAGCACATGGACAAACTCTGCCTAGCTCTAATTTTACATTTTTCCTAAAACAAAAGTAGAAAACTGAAAAAAAAATAAGGTACAGCAAAGAACAAAGAGAAATGCCTAGCATGAACATTGGACAACACCTGACTTTTCCCTTTGAAGTCTCCCCATGACCACAACAAAAGGCAGCTGAGCCACTACTATAACTGACAGTTATACTACTCACTATATGGATGCTCCAAATTGCAACACCAGGACATTTGTGTTGTACAGTTGCACAACCATTCACCTATTACACAGTTGATACAAAAAAGAAAATTCCTTCACTCAAATGAAACATCTTTTTACAAACAGCTATTACTACTGCTCCTTAACGGAGCATTTATTCTCTTTTATTTTTGTTTTCAGTAAGAGGGAGATAGATTATTTGTAGGAGTTCTGTGAGGTTTTGGTATGGATTTTTTTTTTTTTTTTTTGTGGGTTTGTTGGTTTGTTTGGGTTTTTGTAAGGAATAAAGATTTACTTGAAAATTCATTTTTACAAGTGCCATCCTTAAACAGGTTATCTGCAAGTGTGCATACACAGCAAATTCCTTCAGAAGCTGAATTTTGGTCTCCCCGAGGTACAGCAAGTACAGTGCGTTTTAAATAGCAATCTTTTATTCCTGAGGTAAAGGCAGAAAAAAAAAGAAAGATATCTCATGCAGGGAAAAAAGAAAGCTGTTTTATAAAGTAAAGTAGACACTCTCCTGCCTAACCTGTTAAAACCGTTAAGCTGAAACATACTGCAAAACCATTTTGCATTAAAGAAATTAGGAAAACATCCCCAAACACCAATAAAACACGGATCTACAATTTTTAACAACTTGGTTTCCCACTGTCAAAAAATCAGTGAACAAGAAAGAGACAGTGCCATCTTACACATTTGTTGACTTCACATCTTGCAGCTTCAAATTAAAAAGTCAATTAATATTAAGTTTCAAAGCCACCACAACATTCATCTGTTTCTTGCCACCTTTCAAATAAAAGCTACACAAAACCTTATACTTTTATACCACAGTTGAGGAAGGCTGATGGGCTAGATCAGATTCATCCACGCTTTTCAGTCTGTGCCCCTAGTCAGAAGTTAACAGAGCAATTTAAGCTACTAAGGGGTAGTATCCTTATGTGGGCAAACTTCTAATCTCATGCTAACTGATAACAGCTTTTAAGTAGTTGTTATGAAACCATAATTTATGACAAATACATCTATTTTATATACTGAGAAGCTGAGACTGCCCAGAAACAAGAACCAACATCCTTGCCTTCACAATTAGACATATTTTACCATCTATATTCTTTCATGAATGAATATGTTGCAGGCAACAGTGCAAAATCAGGCTAATAATATATATTTCTGGTTTTGGAATGACACTCTGCCTTAATGAGAATAAGGATTACCCATAAAAGAATACAGCGTCAACTGCTCAAGCACAAAACAAAATTTTGTTAGGACACAGGCTGACACCAAGTGGCCATTTACCAATACAGCAGCTACCTACATGACGAGTAAAACTGAACGAATTCTGGGTACACAAGAGTCAGGGTAGCTAAACACAAATGAAAAACAGACATAAGGATCAAAAGAGTAAATGCTACAAAAAAATGCAGATCAAGCAATGAAACTCCTGCAGTTACTCAAAACTATCTCATGGGTAACTTCAGAATTCAATTAGACTGATATCTGTCTTAATTTCTACATGATATCCAACATCTGTCAGTGTTTTACCAGATCTGCTCTTGAACTAATGCTGCAGAGGATTCAGGGACTTTCCAAGCTGTTATTATTACAGTAAATTAAAAAGGTAGATTATTTCCATACACACCAAGTGACTTGCAAATGGCTGAAGCAGCTTCCTGTAAGCCTTCTATTCTGTTAGCTACCTCAATGTTACTGCAGAGCAATCTAGTGCCATAGACTGCCCCAGCAGGCAGCATACTTTGCAACATTACCTACAGTTTTAATTTTAACAGTTCCTACTGTTTTACTTTCCTGGTATGTATACCCATTACTTTAATTTAGGAATACCTGTAACTTTTAAAATAAAATCATCATTTAAAGCCGATTCTATTTTCCTTCCAAAAATTCTGTGAGAAAGGTCTTTCCCCAAACTTGATCACTTCCAAACTTTTTAACTAGCACTATTTGTATAACATGCTAAACTAGGAAAAGGGGGGGGAACAGTTTTGGAACTCTTGTGTATTTCCTTCGAAAAAGGTATACCGTTTATGCCGCCGGTTATTCAGAAATTCAGTCCAATTGCTTTTCTTATACTCCAGCTTCTGAAGAGACACGTATACTCACCTTATTTTCCTGTGTAACAAGAATACTTGCACCCCCTGGCTTCAATGGCACCTCTTCCATTGCTCCAAACACATCAGTCTCAACAGAGAAGGTCAGCTCTAAACCCAGATCACTGATATCATTATCTAAAATCCACTGCAAGTTCTTTGCATACTCTGGATCAATAGACGCTACATCCTGATAATTTACAGGTATACCTAGAAAAAAACAAAGAACAAAAAACCCTCAAATAAGCAGGATAAAGTAAAAAGGGTTCTAATAATATATGATAGAAGATTGCCCTCTAGAGAGAAAACAGAATAATGCAGTAATAGGAAAAAGACTCACCATAACTACAGCAGAGCTGTGTACTTACTACATTCTAGAAATACTGAAGAATCAAATTTCCTCTGTATGTTTTTCTTTCTAGTGAAGCAAATGGCATACCACTTGAGCAACAAATTGCACAATTTAAGCTCACTAATGGATTGCAATAAAAGCATCCAACCATACGAAATGCACAACGTAAAATGAGTTTCCAAAAAAAAAAAAAAAAACAACTTAAAGGTTTTCCACGTGTCGTATTTCTCTATAGGATAACACCTTTTCCCCCAGAAAATACCTGGCGGAACAAGAGGGGAGCAGGAGAAAATCCTTCTGTACTTAGAAAATCCTTTTCAGTTTTCTTTCTTTCAATCATGTTTGCTATGAGACCTACTATACAGATGAAAAAAATTATAGGAAATTTACATTTTCAAACTAAACTTTCAAAACATTTAGAAGCATTAAGAGCAGAGTTGCTAAAAGTTTGACTTCTACCCAAGTGTGAAAATTGCCCATTTACAGCCCCTTCACAGACCCAGCACTCAAACTTGAGCAAATGTGTCCAGAACAAGGTGATCCTGAGTTTGGGCACAAAAGCAAACCCCAATTACTTTGACTCTTATGACAGATACAATAATTCTACCAAGACACACAAATACCTAAGAAAAGAGGCAGGGGGTGAGCACGGTAGTAGCCTTTAAAAAAAGCTAGTTATTGCGAAGTACTCTGCTTCACCACCTTATGTGCATTGTGAAATGTCACCGGGTGCCCATAGAAGTCTTACCATTCTACGGACTACAGAAGCAGTACCCCAGAGAGTGACACAAAATTGAGAAGTTAGCAGCCAAGGCAAACATCCAAGTGCAAAAACTGCTACAGTATTTCCCTGGAGGATCTGACTAGTGCTGAAATGGCGGGCACGCATGCTACAAGGCTACAGATAATTTACTAACGAATTTTCACAGTAAACTCTCAAAAAAAAAAAAAAATCTAACAGCTGCCTAGTAGTTTCTAGAGGACTGTAAGTTTTGACAACTAGTAAGCATACGTGCAGTTGGCATATGTGCATTTCAAATATGAAATGTAGAAATAATGATGTCTCTGAGGGATATAAGCAAAACATGTGGGAAAAGGAAACTGAAAAGCAGGAATTAGAGACTCCTTTAGAAAAGAAACTGAACTGGAACGTTATGATGAGACTACACTCATAAGTATGTTGTGAGACCAAAGTACTCAGCTCACACATTTGCTTGACAGAAAATGTTACCTATCAATAGACTCAAACCAGGCAGTTATAAAGAAACGGTCAGATTTACCAGGACAGAATTTGAATCCCTTGAAATAATATGTAACTTTCTGTTGCTGTACCCTTAGGGCACCTGTAGTTTGAAAAGGAAGAGAAATCTATCTTAGCAGAATTGCAATAAACAGGTATTTCTACGCAACACAACTTCAAAAAGATACAGGCAAACTCTGAGACAGTTTAGCAAGTATTCAAGGATTTAAGGCCTCCAGCTCAAAATACACTGTCACAGAAATTTTCATTTTTGTCTATGCCATGTCAAAGAGTATTGTCTTATACTGTGAAAGATGGGCCTTTAATCTAACACCAGATAGCACAGTTATGAATGGATCTGCTATGTGTCTCTGTGGGCTGGAGGCAGTAGTTTCCTTTTCCAAACAGAAAAGTATTTGGCTCCTTAGAAAAAATGCAAAATAACTGGACAACAGCACTAGTGAAACTCTCTTCTTCTCCCCTGTTTAAGCAGAAAGCAGACAAATAGCAAGTTTGAGAAAAACAAACCTAGGAGGCCTTAACTAATTTCTGACTGCATTTCTGCCCCAATTCTACATCTGTAATAAAGTGCAGCCCTAGTGAACATGAAGGCCTATGGAATAATGTTTGATTATGACACACACACAAAAAAAATAATGCAATCTACATAACTAGTGTCTTATAAAGCACATTAGTTCTCCGTTAGTTGGATCATCACTTAGGCTGGTGATCTGCCCTTGCCCCTTGCCTACCAGATACTGTTGCAGAAAGATTTCAGTTCTTCACAGTGAAAAAATACGATGCATTCACCTGAGTCTCAAAAAAAGTAGTCACATTTGTTCATACGGGTTTCTGGCTCCTAATTAAGGCACTTTCACATCATGTCTGCTGACTAAAGAGAAGAGCTCCTCTTGAAAGAGTTTCATACTGTTCCTCAGATACAGGGGGTCTTACCACACAACTGGTGGATTCAATGCCATCAACAGGAAAGGCTACAGAAAATTATCTCAGTGCAAGGTGAGAAACCAAATGGAATGGAAACAGTCTCAGGCTTTGAAAGATTCCATATTTCATCACTTAAGGCCTGCCAAGTAGCTGAAAGGAATCTCTGTATCTGCAACCTTGTAACTTGTATTTGGCATGAACAACAGCTACCCTAACCCACAGCTGAACTCAAAAATAAAGCAAAAACTCTTCAGAAGCACCTGCTGCTGTGCAACTCAGGCTCTTTAAACAAAAACAGAGGAGATGCACAAAGCTGAGGGAAAAGGCCCCAGAAAGGTTTCACTGTGCCTGAGGCAGAAAAAGCAACTACTTTGGAAAGTGGAGGTGTAATTTTTACAGTTCTCTGTGTCTGATCAATAACAAGTGACAAAAACCTGTTAACCTTTTGAACTGGAAGAAGTTGAATGTGCACAAACCTACAGAGTTCCACAAATGCTCAAGAGAATAGTAAGACCTTACTAAGAGGGAGTGGTGAGATCTCATTAACAGAGACTACTCAACTACTGTTTGGTTTGCAATAGTTACTCTAAAAAAATGAGAAAAGTAAACAAAAGGTTGTCAGTTGGGAAATCAATAAAACCAGTATCAGGAGTCAAATTAGAAAAGAACCCAGATTCATTAGTAGTCGTTTCCAAAAGATGACAAGAGCAACACTTGACTACTCTCAAGGTGTCACTGAACAACAGAAAAATACATTTTTCTCATTTGTGAATACATCATATGAAGACTAGTCTGCGGCATTCTTTTGCTCACACAGAGGCATCTCCTGATGACAGACACCAACCCTTAAGTCTGTGCCAAATTGTGCCATACAAAGATACGTCTGCTTTGGAACTGCTTCCATATGTGAAGATCAATGAATAGGAAAGCCTGATGAGGCACTGTCAACACAGTGCTGCTTCAGATTGGCTATCCTCCACTGCCTCTTACCCAGTACACACTCTCCTGAAGCAGAAAGTGCTACTGTGGGAGAGAAGAAAAATACCCTTTTGTCAAGATCTTGACAAAGATGACTAAGCCTGCACCATCAACAACTGCAGCAGTCTCCTGAACACTTTCAGGGAAGAGAAACAGCAAATCTGAAGTTAAAATTTGATCTGTCCTGGTCTCAGCAAACATGACCAGAAGACCACAGGTAGACAGAATGATTACAGAAAAATGGAATGAGAGGCAAACAATTCCTTGAAAACCTTGACAGGTCTTAAAATAAGGAGTGGCTCTTGAGAAAAAGTAAAACTTTCAACATCAAGCTAAAGAGGATTAAAAGAACAATGCTTAAACACAAGGGAAATTCTGCATGCAGTGGCAAAGGAATTTACGTACTTAAGAGAAGTAACAGAAATGCAAAAGGAACTTATCCTTCCTTCCCACCTTCATTAAAGAGGAAGTCTTTCAGGAGAACACAGAACACGTGGCATCATGTTCAACAACCAAGAAACTCAAAGGTTCTCAAAGAGCCCTATACCACAGATACTACCAGCCAACAGCCATACTTCTCTATTAAAAAGAAAAGTTTATATTTTTTATAAAGACTTCTGATCAATCCTTCTGAATGCTACATTAAGTGTGGGGATTCACCTTATTAAAGCACTACAAGACTGAAGAACTGCAAGCACAATACAGATGCTTGACAGATTTTTCTGCCAGAGTTCATAAACATTATCAGCTTTGTAGCATCTGTCTGAAGTGAGCTAGGGAATGATTAAGTTTCCTTTCTCAAGAATGATGCTACATGGCAGGACAGATGAATTTCACAACTGTGATGCAAGAACTGCACACATCACAAAAACAACAGACTGACACTAGTATGCCTTTCAGGCATTCGTAGTCAGCAACATTAAATACAACTAAACTACATTGTTATGCTTCAGACAGATTAATGATGCGTTCCTTGGTTTTAGGATCCATATTTAAATATAAATTGTAAGATCAGATATTTTATTAAAAGTTTCTAACTGTATAGGATTTCCTAACTACTTCTGCTAATGCATTTCTGTATTTTGCACCTGTAACAGCTGCTAACAGAGGGTCAGACTGGAACAGCAATTACTGCCATACTATGTCATGACTCATGTACATAAAAGTTTGGCAAGATGCTTATTTCCAAAGACTTTTTCACTTTTAAAACACACACCAAGAAAGTAAAAAAAATGTTTACTGCTTACATGACTAATAAACAGGATTTTAACAAAACCATACCAAGAATATGCTTGTAGAATGATCTTGTAAAGTAGATGTTCACCAACTGCCTGTGATTCAGAGCTAGCCCCAGGATCTGTCCTGCAAAACGGAAGTAGTTCAAATGGTCTGGATTTACAGAAGAATTGCTGTTGGGCTGGAAAGTTGTTCCTATAAAATAAAATATTATCATGTTTCATTTCATTTTAATTGAAGTTCAAAATTATCAAATACACCAAGCATCTGAAACCACTGAAAGTGGTGTATTTGGAGGTTTTAGAAGATTATCTGGGTTTTTTTGCTTATGCCAAAGAGATGTCAGAAAGAAACAAACTAGAATGCATCCTATTATTACAATGATACTGCTTAGCCACTTTCCAAGGCACCACTCTGAAATAATTAACACAAGGGTAATCATGACCTGCTAAATTTGGTCCTCCATCTTACTATATTGCTAGACACATTACTTGCTTACTTTAACGGGCCACAATTCACAGTATCAACTTGTGAACATGCCCAAAGGAAGGATCAGAATGCATGTACTTCCTTTTATCTGGCTCCAAAAAGCTGCAGACAGGAAACCATCTAGTTGTGGTGTCCTTACAAAAGACAACTTCAAACATCCCTGACCTTTTCTTTTGAGCTTTCAGGATCTATGCCTGTTCTGTTGACTGAGTTCCTTGCCACTTCCCAAGACTTTGTAGGGTAGAACACAAAACATTAATCACTTGATGGTGATGTAAAATCTCTTATTGATAAAGATTTCCTTTATATGAAGTACCAAAAAGACAAAAAGTCAAATACAAGGTAGACATTTCAGATCAACATCTGGTTTTACCACAAAAATTAAATGACTGAATTAATGGATTTCTAAAAGAAAATAAAGGAATACCCCTACAAATCCCGATGGAAAATATTTTCTACATTATCTTCAAGGTGTTATGTCCTTCTACTACCAGGCAGAAATCCTATGGACTCATTAAAACCAACAACTTGTTCTCCTCTTACAAAAGAGAACAAAATCAAGGAAACTTCAAATTTGGAAAAAATATTTCATCTGTAGTTAAAAAATGTACAATGAATAGATCACTTCTCTGTATATATGAAATCAATTCTGCCAGTGTTTCTTATAAAAAGTAACAATCCAACATTCTGAAAGCAATTAAGTGACTTTTATATTATAAAAGATTACACCATAAAATTAGAAAAAAAAAATAAAAAGGCAGAGACATACCATCAGCTGACTGTGTAAATAAGGCATAATCTGGGTTAACTATTTCACTGGATAAGATATCAAACCACTCACGCACAACACCCTGTCCCTGCATGTCAAAAGAATAAAACATATTAGTACATAGAAATTCAGATTAGTACGACCATCACTGCACAAACAGTTACACAGGGCAACCAGATATGTCTTAATAAAGTAAAAAAAATATTTTAAATTAGGATTTTTCACAAGAATTGTGAAACAAAATATTTCCATAAATAAATATTATAAAGGAAAATTATGCAGTTTTACCCACCATGCCTTCCTCTCCATGAAATCTCACAGCAATCCCCTGCTTTAGTTTTGCACAATTTGCTTTAGAAACAACTTCGCAGCTACTCCTAAAAATAGAATCTAAATGAAAAGCACCAATTATTTCTCTTAATCTTAATTCATTATATTTCAGTGTATTTCAAAGCTACACTAATTCCATTTATAATACAGTACCTCTGTGAACCAAAAGGATGTCATTTTCATTGACAGGCCTGTGCACCATGTCTGAATCTGGCTGCCCAGCATGCAGATGCTCATAGAACCATTCACAGCGATCTTTAAATGGCTACAAAACAAGGGGTATACCACATTATATAGATGCATTCAACCAAATAATTTCCCTCTCATAAACATAACTGGAAAATGGTTATACATACTTCTCAACTCATTTTTGAGATGTGTAGAGTAACTTGGTGCTACCGCAATATGCTATACAGTATTTTGGGAAGAGGAAAGGACTAAACATACCCTTGTGTGCTTGCTGAAGTCTGAAATGCAGAAAGACTGTACCATCAGTTATCACCACACAGAAGAAAAACAGCACAGAACTTCTCCAGGGTAGGAATAAAAGCAATCTATATAAGAAGTCAGCCACTGGCTTCTGTAACACTACTTATTATCAACCATAGCTGAGCACATTAGCACAAATGATACAAAAAAGGGGTATTTGCAGTAAAGTTCATTGGCAAAAAAACAGTCCAAAGAGACCAGAAAGATTCCAAAGCAATTCCTAGCTGAGAAGGTCCTGGCTTGTTTTCAGTATTTAGATAAACATTTTGGAGTTCCGCTAAGACAGATATGACACAAGTATGGCCTCTCTCATCTATCACAATTCAGAGCACATACTTTCAGTTGATCTAACAGTTCTCAGGGTCTCTTCATTATTCAGAAATAATGAATTTCAAAAATGTGTATGTCAACCAAAAGTAAACAATACACCTAGACCATGTTCTAAAAATAAAATAGAATTAACAAAAATACAATGTACATCTAAAAATAAAGGCACAACTAAAGAAATACATATTTTGGAATAGACCCACCACAATTATTGTGGGGTGCATGGAGAGCGTCTGGTCAGAGGAATTTTACAGTTATTTTCAGCAAATTCTGTCTTTGACCAAAACAGTTTAATGTAAGGAACCTTTCTAATAGAGAACAAAGCAAAATTAAACCAGTGTGTGCTAAATGAAGGAACTTCAAATACCTCATTATTGGACAAAGACCATCTTCATTCATAACAGAAAAAAACCCATGCAGCCTTGTCCCTCAGCTACAAGCTAAGTGATGAAAACATGGCAAATGCTTAACACTAAAGTGTTATGTAGAGCTGCAGACTTCCATATGGGGAAGTGAGGGCGCGGCATTCGCTCGCCTATTTTTCCACTTAGCTACATTAGTCTTACTCCTAGAGTAATGCTTTAGTCTTGAAGTCATGTCACATGTTAAAATGAGAAGCAAGTTCAGGTTATGCAAGGCATCAGGATTTTACAAACAAACAAAAATTAAAAAAAAAAAAAATCAAAACTCAAACACACCAAGAGTAATGACAACATGATGTCTCACTGAAGGAGCTATTGCTAATTAACTATGGCCAAATCAACTGAAAGTGGTATATTTATCCTCTGATTTATCTCAAAATCAAGTCAATTAAGGAAAAATCACAAAAGATGTGCACAAAAAAATTTAATAATAGAAAGTAAATTTTAACTGAAAGTTGGACTTGCAAGACTTATTTAACATTAGAAATCTCAAATAAGACTTAAACATGCATTTCAAAAAATTAGAAGTACAGAAATTTGGCTGCCATGTCTGTTTAATCTGATCTTTCAACATTCCAGAGTCAGAAGCACTGGAGCCCACAATTGGTTCTTCCATCCTTCACAAATGGATTCTTTTAAATTGTTATCATTATTATTAAACAAACTCATAGACATTGTAACCAAGCACCTCCTGACATTTACCTGGGCTTTTATGATGTGCATAAATCTGGACATTAGCTCTGGACACTCAAGAAGAAAATGGAAGTGATCAAAAATTATTTTGGGATTCCTGAAATAAAAATAGGTTAGAAGCCTGTTAATCAGAGATCTAACAAAGCCAGTTCATGATACATGACGCCTACAAAAAGAGACAATGCAATTAATCACATAGAAAAGTTCAAATAACCTCTTTATTTTCATAATGTTTTCCTACTTCATGTTTCCAAATTACTTACACTACTGCATCCTTTTAGCATGGAGGATTACAAGCAGCTCTCCAGACAGAAATATTATAAAGTGGGCAGTCCCAGAGAAACTCTGGAAATAGCCAAGTGTGCAAAGATGGTTTAGACTCCTTCAATAAGTTATTATGTATAACATATTTGAGGAAGAATGAAAGCTTTCACCTGCCTCAATATGGAAGGCTTTTTTGGAACAAAGATGAAAGAAGAATGCATTAAGGAAATTATCCTGTTGCTCTGTGACAAAAAATGTGTTCACTAAATCTCACAATCAAACGCAGAGCAGTTCATTTAACTGAGCTCTCTGAATCGTTAGTATGCAACCCCTTGAATATGGCAGGACCATGTACTTTTAGACTACTGTGGTGACAACTCATTAAGAAGAAAAATACGAGTTTGAATTATTTGGGGAGAAAAAAAGCAAAGAAATTAGAAATTCTATAGTTCTTGAAGCTTACCGGTTAACAAAACACTTAAGGACATCATCATGTTTACAGACAAACTCTATAAAACGAGGTGACGTCATCCTGTGCAAATGCAAAACATGCTTTAGTTAATGATATTGAAAATAATCTGAATTACATAAACTGCTGCATTCTTTTAATAAATAATTAAACAACATCCATTTCTATCTATAGAATATTATTAGTCAATCATAAAACTAAATACTCAGCAGCATTAAAATTTCATAATAAGCTCATAGAAAAGGCAAAACCGACAATAATCAAAAAGGTCAAGCAACCTCACCACTAACTCTTACCATCTACATGAACAAGAAAAGCCCAAACTAATAGAAATACAATTAAACCCTTCCAGCTTTCAGCACAACAAAGGAAATGTTTATATGTAAAGAATGATGCTATATGCACAATATATACGATATGCATCGTTCAGTATTTTTGTTCATTGCATATAATGCCTACCACACACCATGTAGATTGTGGCAAGTGAGGAAAGAGCCAGGAAGAAATAACCTTACAAATTGAAACCTAATAATGGGGGACAAAGTTGCATTTAATGGCTTCATGAAACACCAAAATTACTTGCCAGGGAAGCATCTCATACACTAATATGGAATTGTATTTTTTTCTTCCAATTTATATCTGGAAAACAAGGTAAGGATTAACACAGGTGCAAATTTTACTCCTTTTATTTGCAACTCTCTCCTGTATTTTTTGAAACACAGAAATTCTTACGTGGATCCTTTAGCTTCCGCAAAAGCTAATACTTGCAAGCAAGAATAAACCCCCCTCATCAAGTGCCTTGAAAGATTGTGAAAAATACTTTAAAAAGTCCAGGATAACAAAAAAAACCCACCAAAATATATATATATAAAAAAAAAAAAAAAATAAATCAACTTAGCAAGCACTCATCAGTTTTGATGCTGAAAATTCAGAACACTGTAGTTCAGTACATTAACAAAAGAATGCCTAGATTCAGTATCATCATTTGCAGAAGAAAAGCAATCATGGCAAGTAAAAGAAAATAATCTCAATATTTCAAATGTGTACCAGCATGAAATGCCATCTTTATTGCATGAATATTAGGAACAACGGAAAAAGGTGAGCTGTTTACTCTCCTTCGTTAAACAAAGACACGCAAATATAAAATTAAAGCCATTTTTAATTATTTTCCCTGAAAGTGTCATTTGTTATAATTTCAGATATTATTTGAAGATGGCAGTAGTACTGAATTACATCGCTGTGCATTTACTTCTGTTAATATGAAAACACCAGTAAAACAGAGTAAGTCTCAGATCTTTGTTCTTCTGTACACAGTTCTGAAAAGCCCTAAACCAACACAGAATTCAGGTGTGCTCTGCCTCACTTTCCTGTATCCAAGGGAATTCTCACAGTTGTCACTGAAATAGCTCTTACTCTCCTGGCTCCTAATTCTTAACCTAAATTTATGTAGTACCCAGATGAGTGCTCCCTAGCTTGGAGCACTAAGTATGCATAGGGGCACACCCATTTGGCAGGACCAATCAGCAAATCACCTAGGCACAGGGGGAAATCACCTCCCCAACTGAATTTTGGCATAAAGACATAAATTTGGGGAAAATGTATTTAATCACTACTACAACCATTGATACTTTTAATTTGGCTTCTATAAGTAATATATTGGCATTTTTTCTTAGTAAAGTTTGATGGAGATTTCAAGGGAAACCGCTAAACAGCAGATTCTTTTTCAAGCTGGAAAAAAACTAGAAGTGAAAATATTGAAGTACTTGTGTAACATGCTGATTCCCAGATTGACTTCCAGAGTGTCCATAGAGGAGTGTGTCCCAAACAGTGCTGGCTGACTTGAAAACTTTTACTCCACCCAGTATGGCAGAGAAAGAAAATCACAGTGGCTGGGGATAACCAAGAGTTGTCATGTAGTGGGAACCTTGCTTATAAATTCCTCAGGGAGCTTGTAAAACCACCATACTTGCCTAATTCTTCCACTCAAGAGGGTCAAAGAATCCTTTCCTTGCAAGTTCATAAATACAATCTGTACCAATCTCAAAGACCTCAGTTATAGTGGACACACTTCTTTCCTTTTTAAACCAGGCATCAAGAGTATTAGATTTACCCAAGCTGTAGTGCCTGTTCCACACAAAACCGCCAAGTGAGCATTGAGACTGTACGCTCCTTATTATAAGCTTCTGCAATATAGCCAAACAACTTTTGCCCCAGCTGTCATTTTCATACACAAAGATAACTCACATTTTTCTCTGAGCTTATAGATATTCTTGTTGGATAGTCACATTAAATTCATGGATAATTTCACATTATGAACCAAAAGCAAGAATAGCTAAGTTTCAAGAGATCAAAATTACATCACTTGCAAGTATCCCACATGATTACAAAGAGCCATTAGACATTCAACACAAAAGCTGCCCAAGTGCAGCTACATTCAGAGGCAGAAGCACTATGGAAATTCTGCTGTGCTGTTAGGTGTCACTAAAGATGGGAAGTAAAAAAAAAAATAATACTGCATTCAACAGTGATTACCCTTGACTGTCACTAATATTACCTGTTCAGCATCAAATTCTTCCAAGAAAGCATATAACAGTTTCAGTAACTAACCAGATCCTCTCCTTACCCCTGAGGCATCTGACAGGAGCAGCACATATAAAAGGCTTGAATGACAGCGCTGAGCCTGTTTGCTGTCATGGAGATAACATCCTGGCAATCAGCACAAGCTTCCTGCTTCCCAGCAACATCATATGTTTTCAACTCGCCAGCATCAGTGGAGAGCTCTTTTGTGCCCTCTGTTTCTGCAGCAGCAAAGGAAGGCGTAGGAGCAGCATCCTGCTGATCTGGTCCTTTTTGCTTCAGTAAAATAGAAGTAATGTTGGCAGAGTCCCTTTTGTTTTTCATCAGCTCTGTGGCTATAAGAACAAGCCACTCATCTAGAGAATGCCAGAGCAGTTCCAGTGGCTGCGATAAACATGCAAAAACAGACAAAAAAGGAACATGTTGACATTAGATAACATTAATGATGTGATAAACCTCTTAAGGCAAATAAACATCACACACATTTAAAAGCTTTAAAAGATCCTTCAGAAATCACATTAGAGATAGGAGTCAAATGCTCAAAAAAAAGATCCACAATTGTAGCCATAGAGCACAAAGAACAAATGTCATATAGAAGAAAAATATCAAGCAGCAGATGGAGTAAAGATAAAGTAATTTAGAAAGAGTGAAACACTGAACTATTTCAGAGCTTGGCCTCCTGCTGCAGCCAAGAAGAAAAACAGTAACACACATACTGAGTTTCCAGAGTAAGAGCATGCCAGTTCTTTTTAGGGCCCTGGTCAACCAACCTCCCTCTACCAGGTAGACGTAGCAAACTCCAGACAATATCACTGAGATTCAGATTCATGCACATCTAATAAAATGTGCTTTATGCATAGCGTGAGCTCATACAGCCCATTTCTGATATTATTCCAGATGTCTCCAAGTAAGGGCCACTAATATCTAACTTTACAAAATCAAAACAAGTATCAGCAGAACTACATATTAATTTTTAAAGCTATACATTTTATCTTAACAAAGTCATTCTTTACTCACTACCACAAACTTAAAACTGATACAATTGAAATCTGGTGCAATTCCCCCATCGAACATTTGCTCTGAGGTGCAAGACTTCCACAGAGGAAAGGGAGGGCTGAGAACTGCAGCACACTCATGAGCATTTAAACAAAAAAACAACGTAAGTGCTGACTGTGCTGCCCCTTACAGGTGTTTAAGGAGACCTTAATAGTGTTAAGGCTTGTTTCACAAGCATAGCATAGTGATCACAGGGATATATATCCTACAGGGAAGCAATTCCGACTCAAGTCTTTCACAGCATTCCAGAAGTAAACTTCTAAATGCACTGCTTTTTCTATGTATTACTGTGGCATCAACATTTTTCACCAATTAAAACATTCAAAGACTTAGTAGATACTGAAAATTATCTTCTCATATTCTAAAGTTACCTTTAAAAGTTAAGATTCACAGCACACTATACCAGAAGTCTACATTATCTGGAGCACTGTCAGTACACCTTTTAGTGACACACTTTCAATACACTGTAAATTACTTCCCATGAAAGCTTGTGTGGTAAAATAATCAGTTAAAATTTACCATTTAAGAAAAAGAAAAAAACCTTTATGCTTCCATTTTTTCCTCAATAAGAACTTCGGGTAAATCTGCCTGATCTCCAAGACTAGTAGGCTTCGTTCAATATGCTGGATGACACATAATCCTTATACTCCTGGTGACCACACATTTCTCTAGATGGTGACCTGAATACCTCGAGTGTAAGATACCATTTTCTACATAAACATCTGCCACACAAAATCAAGTTAGCTTCTTTCAAGTTTGCCAAGACCTATCCATCACACCTTCACCACAAAACATAATGTAGAAAAATTTTCTAATGGAAAATAGGATTCATTGAGTATATGGGAAAAAATGTAGCTGTGTTCTTAACACATGAGAAACTAGGTAGTTATTTACTAGAACACTAAAATCTAGTTTACTTCTCAAGACTTCTCAATGCTTAGCCTCTCAGACACCATTTTTCTGCTGATATCTTATGTCTTATCTTTTATTTCCCACAGACTTAGAATACCTTCCAGAACTCTTGCAACTGACTTGTTTTTCCAAAACTAGTTCTTTACAAATTCTGATCACAAACTCATTCAGAAGTATAGTCAAGCATAGTGACTTTAACTTTTTACTTTCCTTTTTTTTTTTTCATTCTAGTCTAACCTCACGATATAGAGCACACCAGTAAGTATTGCCCACTACCTCCATATCCACGGCGGTCAATGTTTTTTGTTAGCATCCATGATCAGACCTTTTCAAGCATAATGTGGACATTGTCAATCAAACCATTAGCAACATGTTTTCAATACTGCAAGTCAGCATTCTTCAGTCAATTCCTACCATGAACCACATATTAACCATAAACCTCCCCTCAACCTATTTTCATATCTGGTATTTCAAAAAAGTTCTTTGCAATTATACACCCAAGTCTGGGTACCAAGCTTTTACAATAGCATACCTAATCTCCCAAATGCAAGATTTAATTATGCAACACCTTCCTCTTTACCCATCTAGAAAACAGGACACTAGAAATCAAGCCCATATTCAAACTATGACACTGAAGCAAAACTTTTTGCCAGGTTTGTAAAGACAGCTTGTTAAAACACAGGGAGCAAGAGATCACCAATCCTTGAGGTTAGTCTGTCATAGCAGAGAACTGAATTCTATTTCAGAAAAGAACACTATCAGAAATGAGGGATATATGTTAGAGGCTTCCCAATGTTGTTCAATTAGGGAGATTTTGCAACAAGTTTCCATAATACGTGATCATACTCCACAGCAACTGGAAGAGCAATACATGAAAAAGTAATGAATGTGAAGTCGGTCAAAATTAATATTCAGGAAATTGTTCACTGGTACGATTTGGTCCAAGTTAGCACTGGCTTGTCAAAGTGTTCAAATTCAATGATGATTTTGCTTCTTGCAAGACCAATACAAGAGTGTGTCTTAAGTGTTTCCACTTCAAAACATTTGGATAGACCTGAACTGACTAGGCCTGTAATGAATTACATACAGGGAACAATAAAATGAAGACGGCTCTGTGATGCTTTTTTTGTCTTTGTCAAGCAATAGCATCCCTCAGTAGTCTCAGATCAAGATATACTCACATTTCTAATGCCTTTCAAGCTAGAGTACAGTGACAACTCTTCAAAGTACATTACATCAGTACAATACAGAAAGCCTTAACACACATAAAGAAAAAAGCCAGAAGAACGTTTTTCTTCAGTTCTTACACTGGATGAAATATGGTTTTGTACCAGCATTTTAAAAGAGTTATGAAGTAGATCTTCAAGGTTATCAGGTACAGATCTATTTGGAACTAACACAAGTGAGATCAGAAGGAAAGGAAACAATCCCTTATACTGTGCAATAAGGCCTGATAATGTTCGTCCGCATACCCCACAAGGCTACCTACCACAAGACAGAACTCCTGCCACTGCTGAGCTCAGTACTCCCCAGATAAAAGTTTCTAAGTCCAGTCTTGAAAGAAGAGAGTACTGAACAACAGATTAACTTCCCACGTAGTAAGGAAAGAAAATATCTAGAGGTCTTCACTCGCTCAAATGAACAGCATTCAGAGAAATGGGTGGTGACCTGTATCACTTTCTCATGCTCTACATAGTACTCAAATCCCTACAAGGGACATGACCCAGCAGTCTAAGAGACCTTTCCCCATAAAACCTGTATCAAAATTCAGATTATTTACAACATTTATCCCCACAACTGAATTTAAAGTTCAGCAGCAATTTCCAATCTAAAGATAATTTCCTCTAAAAATTTTCAATTCAGATCTCAAATCTAAAATCTTGAAGTTCCATGTTGACTTTTTTAACACAGATTTAACTCCTATTTTGCAGCAGCAACCTTTGCGGTTTCCTTAATAGCCTGTGCTAAACAGTTACACAGCCTATATTCAAGAAAATTTAAACAAAACAAAACCAAAACAAACAAGAAAAAAAAAAAAAAAAAAAAAAACAACACAAACAAACAAACAAAACCACCAAACAAACAGAAAAGAAGTTCTTTATCTCTGACCTGCAAGCCCCACATGCAAGTACTGGTACAAATTAAGACATATAACTGAAAGGTCTTCAAAGGGCCTCCATACCACTGAAATCATCTAGAGATATAGTGGGCTATTTTCCCTCCTCCCAGAAGGCAAAAGGGACCATCACATCCATGTTTTCAAAGAAAGAGTAAAAAAGAAAAAGGAAAATAGGAATAAGAGAGAAGGCACCCAACTGACTCAGCACTATGTCTAATCTTTTACTACCTAGTTAATACAAATTCAGGGAAGAACAGGCTAATTCATCTACAACTGAAGATCAACTTAGTGTTGCTAGATCTGTGTGCCCCGCTGCCAAAAAAGAGTAAGTTCTCGTCAGCAGTTCTGTATTTTGTGAGTTTGAAATTTACATCAAGCTTAAAATACCATGAGTGGCCCTAATGAAGAGCTGCCTCAGTTTAAATACTTTTTAAATAACTAAAGTAATAGCAATAATAATTTTAAAAATATCCTGAAAGTTTTGTCTTGTTAGCTAATGCATGAGGAGCACGTATCTTGCTCATTTATTAAAAAAAGTGGTGGTTTACAGAATTAAGATATTTTCTGGGACAAACATGCCAGTTGCATAATGCAAGTCTACTGCACAAGACTTAACTCTATAGTAAATGTCTTTCAGCATACAAAGTAGTCTGAGCACACAGTTAAGTGATTCTGCTGAAATACAATTTCCTTCGCAAACTGCAGCTGAATTTTCCTGTTTGTTTTATCATGAGTTCTGAAACAATCTGGAGTTGAAAGGCTTTTTATTTTCTTTTTGAGATGAGGTCAGGTACTCCTAAAAGCTTAAGAAAAAAAGGTAACATGACATCTCACTGCAGATAGTTCCTGTATTAAACACATTTAACATCTGCTTCTTGTTGTATTTGAACGAATTTTCATTAAAAACATTACAAATTGTTGTCTTTCATAAAATTAGTCTTGTGATTTGGGTAGGGCTTTGTTTTTGGAAAGCAAAAATCTGGTTAAATGTGCCTATCTAGCTCCATATATTTTATTGGAACAACTGCAAAGGACAATTATTACATTACACACTGTACAATGGATTACATTTTGCACACAGTATTTTTCATACTCAAGCAGTACTTCTATATTTATTGTATAAATCAATTATTAAAATTATTTTGTTATCAGAAAAACATTTATGCTTGGTTTTTTTTTTAAATAGACTAATGCTTTCCCTCTTTCCAAGAGAAGAAATTTAAACAAAACCTGATCTACTTAACTAAACATAGCTGGAATTAAGAGTATCATCTTTTGTAACGTTATTAATATCGCTCAGTCTTGAAAGTCTTCAGTTAACCTGAGGAACACATATCATCAAATAAATACAGTAATGTCAAAATATCATTTTCATGACATTTTGGAAGAAATGCAAAGGTTAAAGAAAATTCCCACATAATCACTGGTGCCTAAATTTAGCAACATGAACTGTGCCATGAAAAGAGCTAGGTGGAAGATGGGAAAAAGTAAGAGATTGCCCTTCAGTTCTTATTATTTCGGTGCTTTGAATAGTATGCCAGTTGTATACCCCATGTATGTTGAGTGGCATGCAGGAAACCAGGAATTCTTTACAGAAAAGGTAAGCTGCAATTTTATACAGAGGGATTCCTCAACCAAAAAGTATTAGAAAACACCCAAAAAACGCAAAACAGAACCCCAAAAATCAGAAATTAACCATCTAAATATCAAGCACCTAAAGCAGGTGTTTGAAAACAGCTATGAATCAATAACCTCACAAGAGTAGTAGGAAGCTTGTATGTTTTAAAGGATGTAATATAAAAATTCAAGAACACCTTGGGGAAAAAAACTTCATGGTCACAGAGAAAACAATGAACAGATTAAGAATGCAATTATTTCCATTTATCTTGTGAAGATGTACAAAACTGAGTGATCAGAATTACAAGAGAATCTCCAAATAGCACTCTGAAATTACATTAATATAATCTATTAAATTAGCATTACTCCATCTTGAGATTACTATACTCTCACACAACATAATGGAAATGAAGACAAAGTTTACTAAAATCAGCCAAGTAACTAAGCCTTCAACATCTACTAAACAATATATTAAAAAAGAAATATAAAGAAGTCATAAGATGAGATGTGTATCAGCGGTTAAATGAATCCAGGAGGGATAAAAAAAATTAGAAGGAAAGAGGTAGGCTTAACTTAAGAAGGGATAGGGACATCAACCAAACTTACTTCCTGTTCATGAGATGTCTGATTAATGAATGCATGCTTTGTGAAATTCATCTCTTTAACGTCTATCTTCCTAACAACATCATATACTTTTCTGACCTTGAACACCTGACTTCTTGGAGTTTTATTTCCATTGTAGCCCATGTCATTTCCATTACTGGGAGAGGATGGGCCAATGCGAAAGACATGGCAAAATATCCTCACGATCCTTAAGAGACTCTTCATTTGAGCTTCATAATTACTTGACAAGCTGGGGGAAAAAATGGAATATTTAAGTTTTTTTTCCTTGATGAAACAATTTGCTATGTTAAGGAATAAGTAATCTAATGGTAGGGTCTGACATATACGCTGAAAAAAATACCCTAAGCTTTAAACCCTAACAAATTGTAATTTTTATTTCCTGCAGCAGCCCCAAAAGTCAAATATAAGCACTGTAATTTTACTAACATACACTCAAAATTTCAACTAAAAGTGAAATAAGAACAGCAAAATCCAGATCTTGCAAAATACTTATTTTGGTTTTATGTACATGTACACTTCTTATGAACCGTTGGTAAGAAATTCAACTCAGTAAAGATGTCAACATGCGAAACAAACTGGGATATCCAGATGAAAATGTTTCTCAGTCCAGAAAAGACAGCATCCAGTAGCATACTGACTAATCAAATATGCTGCCACAGCCCATCCTCATCATTCTTCTAAATGCTTATTATAGACTCAATCAGACAAGGAATCAGGATGATGCCGCTATTTCTACCTAGGAAAAATATCATCCAAAAGATACTACACAATAGCATCACTATGTTACTTATTTATCCAATAAATATAGGAAAAGTTTTATGCCATCTTAACTGAAATGGCCAACACTGAACTGCATACCAATACTGTGCAGAATACAAGACACTCATGACTTCATGCACAAGCAGAACATTCTCCACCAAATTCAATTTTGTTTTCTTTCCTTAAACCCCAAGTAGTAAGAATTCTTTTGTCTTGAACATATAACAAAAAATGTAAGAAATTTAAACTTTTCACACGGAACTCTACTCACACATTTTACGTAAGTGAATACATATTCAATTCTATCCTTAAAGTACTTGCAACTTAGAAGCATGTTTTCTAACTGTAAGATCAGTACAGACCAGAAAACTGACATCTTAAAGCATGCTGTAAACCTCTGATGCAAATAAAGATGTTAATTCACAAATCTGCAACAGCTAGTTGTAACAGCATCTTCACCATGATAGCACAGGTAAAAGCAAAAGACCTATCCGTTTTCAGCACTACATTTGAATGACTGCCAGAGGTATTAATTTCATAATGCCACATATCAAGAATTTTACCAAACTGATATACAAAGTACAACTTTCTTGTCACAATCTAGACTTTAACCAGAGAAGTTTTCAGTAAACAGAGATAAGAAAGAAACACAAATATGCATTGTCAAGTTTCTAACCAGGTAAAGAAAATCCCCTGACTAGAAGGCTGTAATTACATTACCAGAAACTCTAGTCACAGCCACAAATCAGCACTGGTATATAAGCACAGATTTTATGGGGAAAAAATAAAACAAAATACCAAAACCAAACAACCAAAAACCACTGGCTGAAGCTTAGCATCCCTCAACAGCAGTGTTTTCCTGGAGAAGTTTCAGGTTCTAATCTGCAGGAAGAGGATCCAACTATGTAAGATTACCTTACAGCACTTAACAGTTTAGTGAAGCTTTTACTAGCATGTTTGTAAACATTCCGCTAGGCCCAATCGGCACCAGCAAGACCAAATCATGTCACATTACAATTATTCCTTAGAAAGCGGAAAATATGTGATGGAGGTTAATGCCAAGTGAACAGGCTCCTTGCTGGGACTCAAAGCAGAAGTCCTCAGGCAGAAGCTCAGTGGTACTCCTGGCTACCTGATATAGAGGCTTTACAAAAAACAACTTCAGACACTTTTGAACTAAACAACAAGCAAACCCAACAACAATGTGCTGTGGGTTAATACCCAGAAAAATAACAGTGATGCTATTAAGTTCAGCTACGCGAAAGTATAATTATTGGAGGTCTTCATGTACAGAGTGCATTTTACATACTACCTATTGGAAGGAGGAGAGAGAGGAAAGAGACCCAAGCCTAGAGGGTCTATATTCACCAAGTACTATCATCATCCTCATTATGTTAGTAACAAAGCAGCTGAGAAATGCTTAGTTGAAGTAGAGAACAGTTTTTGTGAAACGGTGTTTTGTAATGGAAAAAGAAAATAATTTCATTTCCCTTGTGACATACTACAAAGTACCCAAGAGAACTGTGCTAATAAGAATCCACAGGACACCCTAAGTACAGGCATCTCTCGAAATGCCTGGTCATCAATGCAGAGCAAAGCTTCCAACTTGGCCTCTGATACAATTCATATGCCGCAGTACAGGAGTACATGCTGGCTCAAATTCAGAGACAGTACAGGCATATAGATACTGTTTCTACAGCCATACTGAGGGAGCACTGCTCAGTACAGAAGAGTAATAACAGTAATAAATCAAATTTAAACACAGTTTATCTCTGAAGATAATGAAATAGAAACTAATACTGCCCCATATGATCTAATCCAGCTACCATGATTTCTGATAATGTCACCATACAAAGCAAGTTTCAAACTCTTTTCTGCAGAATGGTTTTACACTTTATCACAGTTTATTTGTGAGAGATCTATGGGCTCTAATGAAGTCTGGAGACAAAAGGAATGTGTTACAAGTTAAGCTGATTACACATTAAAAGCCCACCAACAGCTAAAGCTCTTCAAATAGTTATCTTTGCAGCAACAAAATGTCATTAATGTCTATGCATTTTAACACCAACTATTTGAGCAGTTTAAGCTTTTTATGCGCATTCACTGAGGCAAACACTCATCAGAACAAGACTGTGCTTAATGGTGTCATGAATTTCCTAGAATTGCCTAGGAGTTCTGACCTGCTACCTACAATCTCCATCCAAATTTAACATGACTGATGTTGAAGAAAAAAACAAAAAGGCACCTAGAACTAAGAATATATTATTTAATCTCCATCAAACTGATGGGCTCCTCACACTTCAGCCCCAGTTGAAAACCAGCATTTAAAGTCTTTGTCTTCCACAACCTATGCTGACAGACCTCTCTGGTTACAGAACACTCTTACATCTCTCTTTTCCAAAAAGCCATCCAGAACATGTTAGTAAGGAAATTCCACTCATGCTTTCAGGCTCTTTACCTCTTTCAGCAAAGACTTCCTTGGCTTTTATTAAAACATAAAGGTCAGAGCAGATTCTACTGGGTGTGGAAACAGTAAAATGTTACTGGTGTTCCAACAGATTACATAACTCCCTCAAACAGATGCCATAAAAACTAGGAAAGTGTTATAGGAAAGCATGCTTGCCCATT
This sequence comes from Psilopsiagon aymara, assembly GCA_024733675.1. Classification (NCBI taxonomy): domain Eukaryota; kingdom Metazoa; phylum Chordata; class Aves; order Psittaciformes; family Psittacidae; genus Psilopsiagon; species Psilopsiagon aymara. The sequence goes on along the minus strand of JANRGW010038081.1, from coordinate 16,568 downwards.
TTATGTTTTCCCAGGTAACTGCTCCTTGCGTTGCTGAGACAGCACAGTGGCACATAAATTTTTGTCTCATACATGGTAGTAACCATGGAAAGCAATCAAAACAAGTAAGACTCTCCTCACATATAGTAAGAAAGAATGCAGAAAAGTTAAGATATGGAAGAGAAAAGGAGGGGGGGAAATGACTGGTAGTTGGCTAAAAAGCTTCCCTTCCCAGAGCTGACACAGCCAAACTAAACAAAAAAATGCACTTCTCTGAAATTCGGGCTTCTTGACCAGCAGCCATACAAGGACACCAACCTCCTCTCCTCAAGACAATGATTTGAACAGGCACTGTCATGAAGAATCAGATTTGAGTTCCATCTACTCCAGCATGTGCCAGGCATGTGATAGTTCAGAGTATTAAAACCACTAAGTGGCATTAACTACCAGGTAGCTTATCAACTTACTTATGATCATCTCACACTTACCTAAGCAGTTTGTGACCATTTGTTGTAGCAACTTCAGCAAGACTTGTTAGGATTTTAAGATACTGGCTTTCACTCTGCTGAGACAAGTGTTCCAGAACCTGCCGCAACTGATATATTAAAACAAAAGAAAATGCATATTGTCATGGAGCATCAGATCAACATTTAATTTACAACATCATCACCCAAGCATTAAAAGCTAGCAGTATTACTGTACATCTATATTGTCCAACATCTAAACTAACCTCAGTTAACATTTTATTATAATTCACAAAGATTACTAAAGAAGCGTACCTTCTAGTATGAAGATACAGTATACCATATTATAACTGAATGCTTAGCCATTTATTAATAATTCATAAGATCAATTTATTTTCAGCTGAAAAAATTAGTGGGCTACACTTTCAGCTTCTTAAAGTCAAGAGCATATATTTTATAATTAGTCATTTGCCTGTCTCCCCAATTCACTCCTTGGTTAGTTTATGACAATGTAAATGAACTTTGGATTCTAGAGTCTGTTCTCACTACCTTCATTGCTCAAGTTACTGAATATCCTTCCTTAGATAAGAAATCATACCCTGATAACCAATAATTGTTATGACGACTCTCTTCTCAAAATTGTCCCTTTTCCTGCTAATACCACCACTTGACTCACAAAGACTAAACGTTGCAATTGCCCAAACCCTACCCTGTCTTCAAATCCCCTTTGTTGTATACTTATCTCCAGCCTAGACTCTTTTTTGCAGATAAACCAAACCTTCAGTAGCACCACTCTTCATGCATTCCCACTGTATCCTCATCTACCTCCTTCTTGCTCACTTTCAGAAAGTTCAATAATCCTTCTCAACTTCTCCTGCAGTAAGGTGATATGAAAAGGCACCTCATAAAGGACATTTATGCCAACATGCAAGGCAGAAGCACTTGTACCTTCAATCCAAACTGGTCTGTCCAATCTGCCTGCCTGGTTTTCATATGTCTTCTATTCTGGAATCTCTGCAGCTTCACTAACTTATTTCTTCTAATACTCCACTTTCTTGACTGTGTGAGAGTTTTTCCCCAAGGCTCAGACAAATCTCTAGCTATAAGCGGCTGAGGCAGTACCTTTCTCCCTACAGTATGTCAGGAATTTTCCAGTTTGTCAAGAACATTTAAGTTCATGTGAGTCCTGACTTCCAACATGCAACTAGTTTTTTCATGTCATCACTTTCAGAGAATATGAACTGGTCATTACCCAAGACTTTGGGCAGAACAGCTCAGACTCGGCCATAGAAAAGCTCACTTAAAATGTTTCCATTCTGGCAAGGAAGCATAACTGTGCCACATATTATCTAATACAGTATGCATACCCTCTCATTCAGATCTTTTTGCAAACACCTCCTCCGTTACTCAGACAGACTTCCATTTTTCTCATCTACTGTCTTCACTTATACAATATATGGTAATATGCTTAGCCATTTCCCTTCCTGTAGAAAGTTTTTTTTGTTCCATGGTTTTAGTTCTTTAACTTCCTTTTACTTGAAATTACCTACACTATTTCCCCATGCTTCTAACACACACTTTGAGAAATCTCATCTCTCTGACATTTTACTTTGTAAAACTCAGACCTGTCTCAGAAATTTCACAACTGTTTCTATATAGACTTATAGATGCTCAGGTTTGCAGGGGAGGTAATGGGATTAAAGAAAACAGTAAAAACCTCAAAAATCTAGCAAACCAAGTTCGGTGAAGTGGCAGCCAATGCCTTACTGAATCTATACTTTTTTTTTCAACTTAGTCTGTAAAATTGTTTGCAGCTATTTTCAAGCAAACAATACATTAAAAACTCACACCTATCTAGATTTGGAAGGGGGGAAAAAAGCATCCCATGCTTCTTTCTCCCAGTGCGAATCAAGAAACAAAAAAATCTTTTCCATGCTTTCCCTTTGCTTTAGACTGCACTACCCCACAATAATAAAAGAAACAAGGTCTAGAAGAACCACTGAAAAAGGAACAGAATAGTTTCATCTACAACAATAATAACCAAATGAAATTGCAGCTGCAATCTTTCACACTGTAATTGCACAAAGCAACTTCATACAGATTAGTGCTCATATTCCGAATGTTTCAGTTCATTCCAAACAATTCAAGCCTTGAGACATATCCTAGAATGGATGTCTGCAGATACTAAAGAAAAGAAAGTAGACCCTATTACATAAAGTAACTGCATATATAGAATGGTCTACTAGCACCCTAGTACAAACAAGGTACAGGCTACTTGCAACAAATCTGCTTTTGCATTTCTAACACTGTCTAGATCACTTTGCCAAATACACAAAGTTAGAACACTAAATTAAAATAGATCCTACATTTAACCCCAAATTCTTGTGTTTAAAACTATATGAAGACTGTGTATTTCCCATGGAAGGGAAGAAAAACACATTATGATCAACTACTGTGGCACTTACTGGTCAACTTCTGGTAGCATATTCTAACCAGGACACTAATATCAAGCCACCAGATCCCCACCACACAGATATATAAAACTACATACACATAATTCTGCATTACCATGTTTTCCCGTAGATCTTCATTCTGTGTCATTTGAATTATTGTCTGGAAAAGTCGAGGATGGTATTGTATTAAGACTTCACAAGTCTCTCCATAACCACCCTAAAAAGCAACAAAAACCATTTTAATTAAAAGAAACATCAAAATTGGGGCTTATACTATTATAGGCATTAAAATCTACTAAGAATTGCCTTTTTTTTTAATAATGAACTGAGAAATCCAACCCTAACATAAATAAACATAAACTAGCATAAATAAATAATCAACAGCTAGAACTTAACTTCATAAGCTTTTGAGAAAAACATCTTCTAGAAATAACAGGACTTGAATTTGCGTTTTATTTGTATCAACTCTTATTTAACAAAGTTGAATTTTTAAGCAGGCATCTACCTGAATAGGTAACAAATTCTACACTGAAAAGATGACCTTGTAATGGATTAAACGCTGCAAATACAGAGGTTCCTTCTTTTTGCATGACAGTTTATAGCTTGCTACAGTGATAACAGATTCATTAAATAGTTTCATTTAATTGTTCCTGGTGCCAAGAAATTAGGCATTAAAACTAAAGTCACTCAGAATCCACAAGAATTAACGAAAGTCAGCTTTTGAAAAGCAAAGTAAAACCAAAGTAATACTACCGAAGTTAGTAAGAATTTCAGTCTTTCATCAAGAAAGATGTATCTACACTGAAAAGCAAACTGGTAAGAAACAGAGGGGAAAATAATAAAAAAAGACCTAAAAGAAAAGAAAAGATTTTGCTTGCTCACACAGGAAGATCATCATTACAAAACAAACACCAGGTGTCACTCCTCACACCTAAAAATGTTGACAGAATTTTTATGTATAAAACCATGCCCCAGAGACTGTAAAACTGCAGACTTAAGCAGACATTCAAAGCATTAATCATAAAAAACAAGGATTCACAGATTCTCTAGTCAACTGCAAACTCTTCACTTCTCATAAACTCCTACCTTGCAAAGTCTTTAAAGCTGTTAAAAACTTTTGCAAAGGCTACAAATTGAGGACCTGCCTGTAGGATCACTTCAATTGCAAAAAGTTTTTTTTTTAAATTTCTCTTTCACCACTGGACAACCATCTTTCATAGGCTTTAAAAATAAAAGGGATAACTGACTGAGTGACACTGTAGTAAGTGACAAAAGTTCACAGAAAGAGTGCTGCTAACTCAGTACCTGTACACAGAGATCCAGTGGAGTAACACCATTTTTGTCTGGTAAGTATTTGGCTCCTCTCATCAAAAGAATTTGTGCAGTATCTCTCTGACCATGGCTGTTCAAAAGAAGAGAAGAGTTAACATAGCACTTATGCTCTGCTATAAGTGATGATCCGAGTATTGCATCTAAAACAAGACCCATATAAGCCAGGTGAAAACATACTTATGGTATGAAACTAAAGAGAAACACAGGATGTAAGATAATGCCACTTACATTTTTCTACTACCTTTCAAGGCCACTGCAGAAGCACAGTGCAACATTAGGGGTTTTACAGTCAGACTCTGGGCATCAGTACCCTTTCTCCAACCATCATTAGCCACTGCTACCACATCCTGCTCTCCCTGTCATCAGGGACCTATAACATTTCTTCCAAGGTGGCAGCACTACCAGCTGGCACTTCTGACTAGGAGATGTTGACCTCTGCTATGCATCCTGTTCACTCTACCCCTCCAACTGCTCCAATTGCTGATTTGTAAATGAACATCACTGCTTTACTTGCGACACATTCTCTTCTCATGAAAACCCTCCAAGCCAAGGCAAGTTGTTCAACTGTTTTAAAACGGATTCCAGTGCCAGTCCCTAAATCAACCACCCAGGCATTCAATTAGCTAGCAGCTATTTATTTGCCACATCCCAGCTGCCAAGAGTCAGGATACACTGACTCCAGATACCAAGGCTCCCACAATATAACTCTTAGCAGGCCACCAGGTCAATCCATTTCTCCTTTTCTTTATAGTCATATTTAATCATACGTGAACTATTTAAACTGTAACCAAAGCACAGAGATTATAAAATTGTAGATGCTCTACCAAATATGCTCCTATTAAAAGGTAATTTATCATATTTTATTAGTTTTGACATAAAACTAAACTGTGAAGAAAACAACTGATAAACACAACAATATAGAATCATAGAATAGTTAGGGTTGGAAAGGACCTTAAGATCATCTAGTTCCAACCCCCCTGCCATGGGCAGG
>JANRGW010038081.1:0-11249 GCA_024733675.1 Psilopsiagon aymara | reverse complement strand
TTCCCTGGGCAACCCATTCCAGTGCCTCACCACCCTTACAGTAAAGAAATTCTTCCTCATATCCAATCTAAACTTCCTCTGCGTAAGTTTGAACCCATTACCCCTTGTCCTCTCACTACAGTCCCTAATGAAGAGTCCCTCCCCAGCATCCTTATAATATTTGAATTCAATATCATAACTTTAAATCATATACGCACATGTCATATGTACTGTAATATGATATTGTACGTTAAAGAACAGTGAAACCTGCCTTACAAAAGGTTGCACTTTCAGTGTACTCAGTATAATCTAAGTTGATATATCTTTTTTCCCCAAATAAGTTTAGCAGTTATTAATTTATGACTTGTGCTAGAACATACACAGCTGTGTTTAACATGACTGTTATAAAAAGGTATATAAGCCTGCAGTACTAAGTATTTAGATGAGACACCAAACTACATTCAAACACGAGGCGAGATTAAGTACTAGTCAGCTTTTACGTCTCCTGAACGCTATGCTTTCTAATAATTTTTAATGCAGAAAGGAAGGGGGGGAAAGGGTATCCATTTCACTTTTAGCATGATATTCAAAAGTAAAGAATATATAACCTGCAAGCAAAATAGAGTGGAGTTGCCCCCGACACATTGGGCCTGTTTATATCTGCACCACTGTCTAGCAAACACTGCACCGTCTACAACAGAAAAAAATGACAGGATTAGAAAAAAAGCAACAGAAAAGTCTACTGATTTGCAACTATTTATTGTTGTGCATGTCTGATTACACTGAAGGATTTAATTTTCCACAAGGAATCTCAAAACCAAAATTCCTAAATACTATATGGAAAATCATGGCTGTCAGACCTCAAAGCTTTTTTTGAACTTCCCATTTTTTATAACTATGCGTTTTACTGATCTTTCACTACTCCCAAAGACCCCTGGAACTACAAGCTATTTAAAAAAAAAAAAATGACATTTTTTAGAGAAGTAAAGCTCATGTTAGTGACACCTATGAACAGCCTTATCACAAGATGAAGATTTAAACACACACTAGAATAGATGAAACAAGTAAGCAAATTCCAAAATATTGAGCAGACTCTCAAATTTTGCTATATTCCAGTCACACAAAGCAGAAGTCTGTAGTTAACAGTTTCTCAGAATTTGGTCTTCCAAAGTTGAACTTTGACAATGACAACAGAAAGGATCTGAGTAGAAAAAATTCTATTTTTTTTTTTAATTATTATTTGAACTGTAAATAGTACTGGAGACAATCTGTGTAACTCTACATGTTGTAATGCAGTTCAGGGAAAGCAACCACACTTGTACTCTGAAAGTAGTTAGCCCTAATACAAGGCCAGGCCTAAAAATTATTCACACAGATCAATAAAAGAGGAGTCCATGTGAACTCGTTTACTTCAAATATCAGAGATATTTAACTGACACAACTCTGTAGTCATTTTTTTATTCACAGCAAATTAGGAACATTTCAGATTTCAATAGCACATGATAGCTGGTATAATTATAAAGCAAATACATTCTAAAAAGGAAGAACATTTTTTAATGCTTAGCATTACATCAAAACCTGCTAACAACAAAGCAATAATAGTACTACAGAATGGCTGAATACTATACAGTAAGCCCCTTAAGCTCCCATGAACAGGAAGATCAATCATCTCCACAAGAATAAATTAGTTGTTCCCACAGTGTATGCAGTCAATACTAAGACAAGCAATAGAGTTGTTCACACTTCCACCCATCATAATGTGTATGACTAGCCTGAAGTTTATAAAGAAAATACAGCAACATCAAAGCACTACCCAATTCTTCACAAAGACACTGTGTTAATAAAATTTAAAAACTTACTGTCTTATGTCCATTTTGACAAGCTACATGAAGGGCTGTCTGTCCCATTGCATCTTCAACGTCTACATTACTGACATGCTGAACAAGATCATGAAGCAATTCCGTTCGTCCGTTGACAGCCAACCAATGAATCTAAGTACAAAATGGTTACACATATGTTTCCTTTAGCAATGATAAAAATATTTCATAAGTATTATTACAAACCTGTGTTACTGTTGATGTCTTAAAAGAGAAGCTTTGAGGAATATTATCATATGCTGAGGTACTTTGATCACAGCTTTTGATGCTTAAGGGCTCTGGCCACATAGCAGTTTTGTATATTTACATGTAAGGTGCCAGAAGTTTAAGAAATTAAAATCTTCAAATTCTTAATTCATTTTAAGAGCACCATTATAATGAGCAGCACTTACTGCAGTCAAGCCTTCATTATTACAAATGTTGACATCTGCACTGTATTCCAGCAGCTTGCTCATACATTTCTTCTGGCTATAAACAAAATAGTACACATTAAAACCCACACAGGAAAAATCATTTACAAAGACTAAGTATCTTAAGAGTGCCACTCGCACTAATTCATCATTGTACAAACTATAGCAGGTAGTTCTACTTTATAAGAAGTATGGTGCTGAGCATGTGAAAAAGCGATCAGCAGCACCAGACACTCCTGCAGTACAAGTGTAGTATATGACAGCACAGGGTTAAAAATGTAGCTGAATGTTTTTTTGGAAAGCACAGAAGCACTTAACCACCACTCTAAACATCTTCAGCTCAGCATGAACTACACTCTCAGGGTAAGAAGCTAGAGCTCAGCTAATAGAAATCCGTGAAGTTCATCATCATCTGTACACTTTAGTGAACACATTTACAGAACACCACTAAATCATTAAATAATGAAATGCTCACTGTAACCTATATAAATCTTTGGCAAGAACAATAGCTGCCTTAGCGAAAGTAGGGCTGGTTTTCCTACTTTATGTTTTATTTGGTCTTTTAGTGCTCTCCATTGCTCCAAGTTCTTTCCCTCAGGTGTTTACTCTTACTTTTTATTTGGTATTTCTCTCACTTTCTCATGCCTCCTTTCCACATGTCTCCTGTGTGTATTTCTGCATTTCCTCATGTACTACTTGGCCGCTTCTGTCTCCCTTCTCCCACATACCTAAAAGTCATTAAACACTACCTCCTCACTTGAAGTAGCAGTCATGATACAATTCAGTTACTGTAACACATACCTGCTCTAAAAACAAAGACAAAATTACTATTATCAGGTGAGTGTTTCCACATATTGCAATTCAAGAAGTAAGACCTTAAGAGATCTCAAAAATGTGCTTGCTCACCATTTCTGGGAGAGGCTTTTTCCTCCTCTCTCCTAATACTGTGCATGCAAGCTTAGTATTCTTTTGCCTGCAGTAAAAGTTTCCTTGGAGACACTACCTGAGAAAACTCTGAAATCCTTGCATCTTCAAAATCCTCCAGTATCCTCTTCGAAATCTTTTCTTACTTAGCTAACTGGAACGTGAATACATCCCTTGTTCAATCACTGTTGTAATAAACATTAAGCTCCTACTTAACAGAAAACACTAAAACAACTGGCACTAAAATTGGCATTTCAGACATAACTTCCTATTCATAACAAAAATATTTACTGAATATTCAAAGTAATTTCCACATTCCCTGTAAGTGCACCATCCTATTTTCAGAAGTGAAAACCAAAGTATTTTGTTTCAACTACGCAAAAATATTGCAGAACATGTCAGCTCAAGTGCACTATGCACAAAACTTTCAAGAGTTTTAAAAAACTTTCTTACCCATTCCTTGCTGCTAAATGGAGAGGTGTGCATCCTGAAATGTCCTGATAGTTTGGATTTGCACCCTTTTTTAATAATAGAACAAGGCATTCAACCGATCCACAGCTAAGAACAAAATAAGGAAGGGAAAAAACTGTAATAAGGATATTTACAAACCAAATCTATATTGAAGACAACAGCAATACTACATACAGATTACATTCAGCAGAGAAATCTTTACACACAACTGTTTTACACCCTCATCATTCAAGTTACACAAAGCTAAAGACACTTAAATGCAGTGAAAATTGAGTGATCATAATGTGCACTGAGTAGATGCTAGCCTTTTATGTGATTTTAGCAACTTTAAAACTCGACAGCAAATCTTTAAGACTGCCAGTTGTTTACAATACGAACTGTTTAAAATGTTTTCCTTACTATTTCATCTCACCTCCCTATTTATAATCTATTCACAAGACTGAATTTTCCACTTAATAACAAGTCCAATATAATTCTTTATTTTACACTTCACTGTCCAGAAGTTATATTTAAACCTCAAGAATCAGAAAACCTCAAACTCATACAAATATCTTTGCTATTTGTTTGGAACCTGTAACTCCATTTTTATTTTCATAATATAGAAAAATCAGTATCACCAAAAACACAGAAACTTTGCATTGTATGTTTATCTTGCTCCTGAACTCTTCAAGAGGAAGAACTGAATGGGAGGATAAATATACAGTATTTTCATATCTATCATGACTATCTTATTCAGTGTTACTAATCTCACCTATGACGAAACTGCTACCCAACAATCCAAAGAAACCGAAGACTGACAGTACAGTAAGTTGCACAAACAGAATTTCTGTTACCTCCTAGCGACCCAACAACTAGACAAGATAAAAAAGAATCCAGAAACTAGGTGTAACACAATTTCTTGGGATCTATGATCAATGAAAACAGCTTTTCAAAGATACTTCTAAGATGTATGCTAAGAATTTGCTTGCATTTCTTCTTCTTTGAGTACTTTCTCAGGTAAATTTTATGTAAGGAGCATGCATGAAATTCTGAGATGGAATACCTGGGAAACATATTTCTAGAACAGCCTGCTTAGAAATCTGGAAGTCCTACCTACATTATGCCCAAGTACCTGCTATTCATATACGACAACACTACTATTTCTTTTTACTTTTTTTTTCAGTTTAAACGTAAGAGCTTTCAAGATATTCAAAATGGGACACAGATATAGAACATTCACTCATTAGTTTAAAGTTTAGTTTCCTGAAAGGCCATTTCAAAAACTACATGGTTCATTTCTATTAAGGTAATGTTAATCTGGCTGTTTCTTGGCAATAAAGATTTATGTCCACTGAAGAGATACATAAATAATAACCTAAGTCATGGACTTGAAATTTGCACTTAAGCCTTTTATCCAGGATATAAAAATTCATTAGAAATGAGTTATATCCCCTTCAGGTATGGTCATATGAAGTACTTCTTAACAGCTGCTTCTCAGCAAGCATCCAAGTACTTCTCAGTGGTTAGAAAACTTCAAAAACCACCACCACCTGCAGACAAGATTTCTCTGTATCTACAAAATCAAGAGTAATCATCTCTAGAGGACATACATAATGGCTACATTTCTTCACAAACTGAGATTTCACAGAAAGAAAAAAAGTATCCACCTAGGCTTCCTTGGCTAGAATTTAGAAAGCCATTTAATATTATGTGTAAAAACTATACCCTCAAATGAGGCAGGCACATTGCTAAAAGAACAAACAAAATACAAAAAAGAAGTGTAAAAACAAAGTGTTAACTGATACTACAGAGTTTCCCAGCTTACACTGATGCCTTAGATTTGTGGTATTACTTTCATTGTTAACTTCTGGACTGGACTCAAGTAAGTCTTACTTTGCTGCAATATGAAGCAAACTTCTCTTCACACGTCCAAATGCATAATTCACATCAAATTTTGAATTTGACAGCAGCTCTGAGACAGACCTTTAAACAAAAATTTAATTTTAAATAAATTATCTCACAATATCCAAACAAAGTTTATACTGTACAAAAGTACCCTATTTCTTTCTTGATCACTATTTCTTTTCCCTCCAACTAACAACGTCCAACAGCTTGTGTTTGCACATTAACAGTACTTTTACTCTTTCACTTCTTACTTGTACATAAAACATGAACTGTAACACTGGGCAACTGTTCCAAATGTAAACTAGTAAGAATTGGACCAGATGGCCAAATCACTTCATTACAAGCATGGAAAACAAGCATATTAATAACTCTGGTATGAAAAAAATATAAATTCCCATTCTCCTCCTTATCTCTACCCATATACCCTAACCAGATATCCAGCAGCTTTCCCAAACATAGTCAGAGTTCAGAGAGAAGACTGGCATGTGAAATCATTATAATGAAGTAGAAAGACACATGATGACAACAGGATAATAAATTTTAATAGGACCCTTCAAGCCTTGAGGAATTAATAAAGATAAAATATTAGCCAAGATAAAATAAAACAAGCAAAACTGCAAGCGAAGAGGTGATTTCAACCTGTAGTAATGAGCTGATCACATAACTTAAAACATTTGCACACAGTCTCAACAAAATATTACTTAGCAGAACAAATGCTTATCCTGATTAGATGAGCACTTTACAGTTTCAGTAAGACCTGCTTGCCTACAAAACTCATCAGAAGGTAGCACCACTTAGCTGGCACTATACAACCCCCCAGGTTCCAAATACTCTAAGGATCGGTGGGGTAAAGGAAACAGCTGATCATCTGAGGAATTTCAAAAGAACCAATCTCACTGTACAACTCTTATTCCACATCTTTCCAAGATGCCTAATGAGACTAAAAGTTTCTAAGTCATCAGTAAATGCACACTCAGAGCTACACCCCAGTTCCACAAAAAAAAAGTATTGTTCTTATCCTAGGACAAATTTCTCTGCGTGCATCAACAGAACAAGTCTATGGCATAAAAAAAAAAAAAACAGGTTTCTCAGGTAAGAATATGCTGGAATGCACACAGCCAGTGACTAACTTCAGCTACAGAAGATCTCAGCAGAATTGTTCAGCAGCAGAACTCCTGAGAGCATTCCAGCAACTACAACTCTTGCAAACATGCTGGTTTTTCAGACCTTAAAAAGCAAAAAAGGAAAAAAAAAAAAAAGAGGGGAAAAAGAAAAAGAAGCTCTCACCTGTGCTGGTCAGCCATAACCATCGGCATTAGTGTATAGACAGCAGTTTCATTGTCTGTGAAGAAATTAAATTACTCTATTATAACAACTGCATCTTTTCTATGAAATAATCTAGCAGCACATGGTTACCTTTTAAAGTGTCCATTGTTCAACAGATTATTATTTTTGCACAGGTTATACATAACTAAAGTTTCATTATAGAGAAAAAGCCACGATACTTAGAAGACATAATTAACAGGACTAATACATGAAGCTCCAATGTGGTGGGTTTTTCTTTTACAAAGGAATAATTACAGAATTTTCAATGGAGCATCAATTTTTCTAAACTGACAATTCTGTTAGGTCAACATATTTAAGAAACATGCATTAACAAAAAAACGTAAATAGCTTATTTTAAGCAGGAAACTTCCAAGGTGGCTTTTATTGTCCTGCGTACAGACGAGTTTGTAAAAATGATTTCTTTAAACTAAGTTGTTCCATAACCTTTTTGTCTCTAAACATGAATACCTGAATGCAATAAATTTTAATTTAATTTCTGATCAGTTTCATATTCCATATTTGAAGGCAATACAGAAAAGGCCAGAAAACAAAGCTGCAAGTCAATGGTGTGAACAGAATGACATTCAGCTATACAGTTCCTGCCAGGACTTCTGCTGCACATACCAGCACACTGTATGGGTATGACATGCCTGTTTAGCCACTTAAAGACTTTCTGGAGTAAAACATTATTTTTAAAGGACAAATTTAGAGCAGAGATTTAGAGTATGTATTAGGAAAAAATTCTTCCCTGTGAGGGTGGTGAGGCACTGGCACAGGTTGCCCAGAGAACCTGTGACTGCCCCATCCCCGGCAGCATTCAAGGCCAGGCTGGACAGGGCTTTGAGCAACCTGGTGTAGTGGAAAGGCATCCATGGCTGTGGCAGGGTGCTGGAACTAGATTTTAAAGTCCCTTCCAATCCAAACCATCCTAGGATTCTATGAATTTGACAAAACTTTGAAGCCTTTAATGTACAATAATCATTAATAATACTGAGGTACATTAATTATTACTGATGTATAATGATTATAATTTCCAGCTTGAAGCAAACTACCCATTGTTGGGAGCACAATCTCCACAGACTTTTCAGCTTATGACAGGAGGGACTATACTTTCTGAGAACCCAGGATACGGAACTCCAGGATATGGAAATATAGGACTGCTCTTATAAGACTTTTACTTTGAACTTCTTTTTCATTATGTTAGTTGATAAAAATGTTCCAAATTATCCAAAAAGTTATAAAGCCATCAGAATAGGAAGAATTAAACCAGATCCAAACAACTGTAACTTCTCCTCTCTTTTACATACATGCTTCTACACATTCAGTACTTCCACTAGACAGGAAAACTGACATTTACCAAATTGATTCTTCAGCCTTATCAACTGGAGTCAGAGAAAAGCTTCTCATGCTGCAGTTATGCTATCTGTTATTATTCTTCAACAGTACTCTAAGATTAGTGCTGCTACCCACTATGTGAAGCAGTCTATAGGTAGCTTACAAAAGAAAGAAGCAATTTTAATCTATTATTATCTTTGAACACTGAAAAGAGATGGTATATTCACAATCAAATAATAATGATGTTATTAAAAAATTGAATAGTTTTAATATTGCTTACAGTAAACGCTTGGTGGAAGAGACACAAACCTCTCAAAACACCAAATCACATTTCCAAGTTGTAGAAAGTCATTCTAACCATCCCCAAGTTCAAGAGTTTGAACTGTCTGTAGATTGTTCTTTGTAGCAGAGCACTGTGACCACTAGATAACTCCAGCTCTAGCATGTACCACTAGAATTTTTGCTGGGATCTGCGAAAGGGGGAGGCTGGGTGGGAGAGGATACACACACAAAGAGGGAGATTCTTGAAATAAAATTAAATAGATGCTAAATAAAGATATCTACTGTGAAAATGACTGGATCACTTTTTAAAATGTATTCATGATTAGCTTCCAGTGTATCTAAATTTAAAAAAAAAAAAACAAAAAAAACCAAAAAAAAAACCCCACAACCTTCTTGTTTGGGCTCTGTTCCACAGATCTCTTGACAGGAAGAGAAAGCTCTCAACTGAAACAAAAACCAGAACTTGAGAACGCTAACTAAATCATAGACATCCTTTGAATTTCCACAGTCATGCCCTATTAAAGAGGCAGAAGAAAAAAAAAAGAAAAAAAAAAACCAACAGAAAAGCTTTAAATACACCAGCACACTTAACTGAAATGCTTTATACTAATCCCAATTAAATTTAACTGCTTTGCAAGTACAGCAATTCAGAAAAAGACAACAGTAAAATACGAATGTAACTGGACCACTAGATGTGTTTATGGTACAGTTACAAAACTAAGCTTTCTGCTGTTCTATTAACAGAATCTACACGGTGGAGCATGTGCTGATTTTCCCAGAATATTTCTGTACAGAAATAAAAGGAAGTGGAACTAAGGAGCTTTTGTGCCTATTTTGGTAACTATTATCCCTATTCATAAATAAATACCTACTAAATTAAAGTACATGACATCAGTGGAAGAAAAAGTACTATATGCCTCATGCACTTATAGAACATATTTATTATCTAACTTGCTTGCATGTCTAGTTATGAATATCTAAAGACAAAAAACAAAGCATGCAAAATGCAGAGTCAAAACCAAACAGCCAAAAACCTACTGCTTTGGGCTGCAAGACCTAGCTTTTCAGGCACTTAATAGCAGAATCCAGAAACACTTTATTTCCTAAGAGATTCTGGTTTGAATTTGGCAGAGATCACAAGCTTAGAGAAGTCAGCACCATCCATATAATATCTTAATGGCCACAGCACATGCATACGAAATTAAATACCCAGATTTAGTGCCTTCTTCAGAATAAGAAGTTCAAACATACATTTCCATTTCCTAAGAGAGTACTATGACTCTCAGTTTAAGGACAGAGAGGTAAACTATGTATTTTTAAAGCTATTTATGTACCACAGGAGAGGGAGCAGAAATCGTAATTCAAGAGGCTGGACACAGGACACAAGAAGCTACCAAACCGCATGCCATACTAGACTGCTGCTTGCATTTTCTAAGCTGATCCTGTCAGTACATGTTTGGAGCAAAACCTCCAAACCACAATCCAAACCTGCTCCTCAAGTGGACTCTGAGCAGGCCTGAATGAACCTAAAGAACACCAAGATCAAAAAAGAAGACATGTAATGAGCTGTGATGGGCCATTATACATCTATCCACAGTTAGATGGCCATCGAATGGGTTTTCCTGGAATGTAATTTGAGACTTCATTGCCTGAAAGCCCATTCATCTTCTTATTTCAGTCCAGCTGTGACTTGTTTCATGCAATTCTTAGAGAATACATAGGATTAAGACTCCTTCTGCACCACAGGGCAAGAGGGGTACTTGTTCGGAAGTCAGGGGCTTGCACTAGCATTGACATGATTACCTCTGAAATGTAAGATGCCTCAGGTAAGAAGAAAATAGCTGAACAAAATAGCAAATTCAGAATGAATTTGCCTATTCGAGTACTGGCATAAATTTAAAGCAGCTCCAACTGGCACAAGTTGTGCTATGCATTATTCACACCACCATCATCACTTAGTTAAACTGGTGCTACTACATTATTTCTCCAAGCCTGAGCTCACATTAACAGTATTACGTCAGTTTTCACTGCTGTCATTCCAAGGCTTGCTTGAAGCAGCAGCAAAATTCATCTGCAACTTGTCTGTCAATTTTGTGAAATTCATGCGCAACTGCACTGGCAGATACTGAAACTACTGGCGGGTGACAATAAGGAAAAGGTGCAGCAGCTCAGCACAAGAATGTATACAGCAGCCAGGAAGTCCAAACAGGGAAGACACAGAGAAAATAGAATGTTACTTGCTTTCTTCCACCGCCAGAGATGAAAGCTGGCAGACAGACAGCATAAGACTAGTCTGTAAAAATAAACCCTGAAGAAAGTACAATGACAGCACATGACTCACAGGAACAGAAACTTTTGCGTATCCAAAAGCTTTTACAGAGGTAGTCCTCCCAAAAACTGAATCTGGCTGGAACACTAAACTACTTGCCGCAAACGCCTAAAGCTATATTTTCACATCTATCCCGATATGGGATGGCTAGCACCCATGTGAAGTAGTTTAGAGGCAGAAAAATAAGCCCGTGATCAGTGACTTACAACACTATTTCATACAAAATTCAGTGCTATTAACAAAAACAAACAAACCAACCAAGGATTTGTCGTCAGTAGTGATGACACAGACGAAGGACCTAAGCAAGGATTCAAAGCCAGAAAATACGAGGGTCCAGCACCCCGGACAGCCCTCTCACTCGGGCCCAGGGGCAGCAGCCGCGTGCAGAGGCACGCCGCGCCTCGGGTGCCGGGCACTTCCGTCCTTCAGCGG
>JANRGW010038079.1:0-25134 GCA_024733675.1 Psilopsiagon aymara | reverse complement strand
CTTATCATTATTATTATTGGTGGTAGCAGCAGTGGTTTGTGTTATACTTTAGTTACTGGACTGTTCTTATCTCAACCCATAGGAGTTAAATTCTTTTGATTCTCTTCCCCATCCCTTTGAGAGTAGGGGAGAAGAAGTGAGGGGAGTGAGAGATCAGCTGTGTAGCTGACTGAGCTTAAACCATGACACATAAGCTACAATACAGTAAGCTAGAAAATGTTAATAAATCAATAAAGATAATTACACAAAAACCACTGGAGAACAAAATTGTCAGCCATTGATCAATTCCATAATATACTCTGTGTCATCAAATACAGGGGTTTTGTTTTACCTAAAGGCCAAACTTTATAGCTCACCTTGGTGTCTCATTTCTGTCATAGGATAATTGCCAGTGCTGATCTAAGCTTTTGGTGTAATGCCCTGGAACTACTTTGGGATGACTCCTGTGCATGCAGTCAGGAATTTTGTAGGAGTCTGAAGGCATCTGAAGAAAAGCTTAGAAAAATTATTTTTTTAACATGAACCACTCCAGAAATAATATTTTCTCTTTATAAAAATGAATCCTAGGAACCAGTTCTCAAAAAGGTAGAAGAGAGGGAGGGTGGTAGCATCAATGCACCAGAACCAGAGTAATCAACCCAAACAAGCTTGCACTTTGGCTGGTGCAATATCAATATGAGGCCCTTGAGCATTCTCTGCCATCTCTACGTGGAGCTAGTAGATTCTGCCCCTTACAGAAATACTGATTTAAGACCTGTGGCATTTCTATCAATTTCAAATTCAAAACTCTGGGTCCTAACTACAATAGACTCTTAAAGACAAATTCAAGAAGCTGTACTTAGAAAAATGATGCTATTACTTGCAGAAAAGAGGATCTGACTGGTATGAACAAGGCAAAGGCAGTAATGTGCACCCCTGGGGTTGGGGAAAACGGAGGATGAATTGTTGTTATTAAGTGGACAATCCCAAAATCACTCCAGTAATTTCACTGCAGTCATTTTGGGAATTTCATTTAACACTGTATTTATTCATCTAACGGGCATGCCAACTGCTTTTCTGAGTGACAGGAAACAACAGATTACTGTAATCTCTGACTAGCTGAATATAAAAAATATATCAAGTAGAGAGAAGAAAAAATAAAGATGGAGGAAAGAAATGCTGTAAATAACACAGAACTTCATTTTCTCTCATCCCTCCCCAGACTAAATTGCTTTTCATTTTAGGGTGTAACCCCATGCATACAATTTAGCATGAACTTTTCAGCATTGGTGGCAATATCAATTATTGGCTTAGAGGTAGTTCAAAAACAAGTTATGAGGAGTACACAAAATCTACAACTATACTCAAAGAAAATGCAGCTCCTTGTTACAGAAGTTATAACTCTATCAAGTAGAGCTCTAAGTTTTTGGTACAACAGTTACTCAGGTGCTTTTACAGACCAAATAACACATATTTAGTAGTACGGATTAATATATTCAGCCAGACAAGAGAGACAATCCCAGGAAAAGCAATTATTGCTGGTGCAATCTGCATCTGCTCTAAGAAGGTCTCTGAGCTCATTTCTCTCTATGCAGCAGTTATAGCAGCCCACCTGTTCCAGCCTGGTCTGAGAGCAGATAGCACAGATTAACAGCTCAAAATGCATTTAAGGTTCATATTTTAATCTAAAAAAAAGCCTAAGAGAAAAGGCTCACATGCAAAAACTTTTCAGCAACTCAGAGAACAATAAAAAAGACAAAACTATGTATTCAGTCCACAGAGCCTTGCAGCAGAACCTGAAGCTGCCAAATGCAGACTATGACAGATGGCCATGGGAGCAAACTTGGAAAG
The DNA here is from genome assembly GCA_024733675.1 of Psilopsiagon aymara. Classification (NCBI taxonomy): domain Eukaryota; kingdom Metazoa; phylum Chordata; class Aves; order Psittaciformes; family Psittacidae; genus Psilopsiagon; species Psilopsiagon aymara. The sequence goes on along the minus strand of JANRGW010038079.1, from coordinate 23,304 downwards.
CAAAGGCTTTCAAGGAAGATGGCTGCAGCTTTTAAACAAACTAGCAATTGGCGTGATTGTCACTGTTAGGAGTCTGTCTTCTGAGCAAGTTCTAGCCAATGTGTTTAATGTGTACACCCATGCACATATGTGTGACTGTGTGTGTACTTCTGGCACTTTGCTTCCCTGCAGTATTAATAGGCTTGGGTCAGCTCAGTTCTGCACATCCCTGCCAGAGTAACTACGCTAGGCAAGAGCTCAAACAGCTAAAATCACTGATTGCCATAGCCACTAGAAGCCCCTGTGTAGGAACAATTGTATGAGCAAAATTCCATTTTCACAGGCTCTTTTTACTCTGGTGAGCTTTATACACCAGTAAGAGGTGTACCTTAACTGTCTTCAGCACATCAAAGCTAACAACACTGCAAAGGATACGTTGAATCTCTGTGAGAAACGGATTGCAGGAATAAACTCAGGAGGGTGACACTAAACTTCTTATGATGGAGGCATCTTAATTGTTAAACAGCAGTAGCTTTTTAATATGCTATCATGTGAGTACATGATAGGGCACTGCTTTACCAACTGATGAAATGGAACACCAAGAAGACACTTTGATAAGCTAGTAATGCAAACCAGCAAATCCTTCATTTAGCAACTATTTTTGATAAAAGCTGAAATCACATCATGGTAATAGAATTCAGCTGTCATCCAGAGTAAGAGCAGTAAGTTTTTCCTTCTTTCCCCTGCCCACAAACCTCACTTATCTGCTCATTACACTTGCCAGCCTTTCCTATCTTCCCCAGTGGTACAGTCTCATTCAAGAAGTTATTATACCAAACCTCTCTGCTCTGTTCTTTACCAGCCCAAAGAATACTCCATTCAATTTTCCATTAAACTAAAACACAACTCCACTGATAGAAGATCTATCAGGCTGGCTAATTGCAAAACTTAGATTTGGCTATGTTTTTCAAGTGGTCTCAAGCCAATTTTCACAGTGCGGTGTCTGTATTCTGGACAGGTGTTGTTTACGCTTCTTGCATGCAAAACACAACTACCACTCTTTTGTTGGGAGTCAACATTATCAATATAAACCTCCCCTCAGGTAATAGTAAAAGAAAATCCTCAAGAGTGGGGGAGAAATCTCTGGAAATTACATACAACCAAGGTGGATAGCAAACCTATGACACTAGGCACCTTTTCCAGTATAACCTGTAAACTCTGCTCAACAGATCAATCCAGCCCATGGCTCTGCATCATAGACATGTATTTCTACTAGCCCAGATTCTTTAAGGGATTGACTTTTGATCGCAGAGCTCACTGGCTGATAGTAATCTCTTCACTAGTCCCTTAGCCGCCTTTTTTTTTAAATCAGATCTGCCATAGAGGCAGCACTGCTTGACTCATCACACTGAGGCTCTGTGTGGAGCAGATTTAATTCCTTTATATAGTATACTCGATATATTTATCCTGGCACTTGACTTTTTCCTCATGAGACACCATCAGAGTTGTGACAGCTTTAAAAACCTAAGCTAATTCCACATATACAGAAGCAAAAAGGCTGAGCTGGCAGGATTTACTCTACTGAGGACACACATCATCTGTGCTCCCTTTTTCTCCTGTAGGTTCATAACAGCCTGAGTGGTTTCAAGTGGACCTTGCAGCTTATTTGGATGGTTCTTTCTTCTCCCAGGCAAAAGGGGAGTTGGAAAGAAGAGGTCAGTGGGGGCTCTGGTGATAATTTGTTTAGTGAGGTCCATTTCAGTAACATAAGATGTGCTCCTGGAGTTGCTCATTTCATGGTTAAAGTCTTTGGCAGGATTTTTATTTTCGAGTGTATGCCTAAGGCTCCAAGGGAGGTCTGGTATAATAAGCAGAACACAGAGAGGCAAGGGGACAGAGACCAACAACCCACCAGATTAATCTCTCACAGAAGTGTAACAAGAATGTGAATGTCATTAAAACTGTTATGTAGCCAATGCTTCTGTAATACTTTCATGAAAATACATTCCTGAAAATTTATACAACAGAAGCAGAAAAATATCTGGAAGAATGCATAGCATGTTTAGTTTTACTTCCCATTATTATTGCTATTATTATTACATGACTACTAAGGTTGAAATGATACAAAGTGAGCAACTGATATAAAGTTGTGCCTTAGAAGGGATATAAATGATGAATTACTATGAAAAAGATGACCTTTTCTTAACAAAATATCCTATGAATTCTTAAGCTATAACAATGAATTAGATCCCAAAGGAAAAGACAGGATGGAAGTCACGGATGTGTCAAATCTAAATACTAAAGCAACATTCTGTCACAGTGGGTTCCAGTTTATGTAGCTTTTTAGTCTCCCTAGGACCCAGTTCTTCCCAGCAAGAAGAAAAAATGTCTCTGAAGTCAGTTGAATACACCATGAATGTTCACAGTCTCGTATCTTCTGTTTTGAAATGAAGCCCAGTGCTCTTCTCCAAGTTCCTTTTCATAGTGTTATTCTGCAACCATCACTGACAGAGGCAAAACCTAAACCTTCCTAGGTTGATCACTAGCTTTACTTATGTTTAGTATTTTGTATGAAAACTGCAATGCTTTTTCAAAGTCTATCTTATTTTCCATATCTGGAAAGAAACTGATATTAAAACATCCAATGTATTCTTTGCCTTCTTTGCTCATTTTTTGATTTAGTTCTTCAAATTTAAGAACAAGATCTCTCGCAATTGGTGCTGGTCCTTACTATGACTATTCCTAACATGTCTGACAACTATGCTGTAGCTATTGTTGAAATTGTATGTGCCTTATCTGACAGCCAGATAGCACATCACATCTTACATTTCACAGAAACGTTGAATGGTTTGGGCTGGAAGGGGCTTCAAAGACCATTTAATTCTAATCCCTGACACAGGCAGGGATACCTTCTGCATGTTATGTTTTTTTGACTTTATAATTCATATGCTGTTGGCTTTTAATGCAATTATTTTATTCTGCATAAAAAATAAAATTAAAAAAGGACGACACAGATATTTATAAGATCTGTAACCTCCTCCTGTATTTATTCATAACTGGGGTATTTCAATCTGTGGAAACTTCCACTCATTTCAGATGAGTTCTACCACAGAACTTCTGGCAAAAAGATAAAAAAAAAGAACTATGTTGTATGTTCACAGATATATGTAACTGTGTGTGCCACAACTGGGAAGCAGTTAATACTTGTACAGTAATTTATACTAGTTTTTTCAGGTTAAGGGACAAAACGGTGTATGATAATATGATCTGAATTTATTTCTTCAATATCAACACAGCATTGATGAGTTTTTCAGTTACAATAGGATTAAAAAAAATAAATCCAAACTGCTACAGTGCATTTTCCTTTTGTCTACAGCTCATCATTATACTATGAGATTCTTCAATGTTCATGACACAAAGGCTCTTCTCTCCCTCAGAATTCATTTTAGATGAAGCCATTAGATCTCACATTTGCAGTTTAATGTAGGGATTTTAGGTCATCTCAGAACTTACCCATTTCCAAGAACAGTTTTAATCTTCATATAGTACTTGAATATGCTTTTTATAATTATGTTTCAAGTGTTATTGCAGCTATATTTCAGATTTTACGTTAGAAAATGCTATATTATTTTAATACTGACAGTAGAGTAAAACTCTATTCAATATTCACCTTTCAGAAAGCGCAATCAAATATCCAAGAATACTATTAGACTTACCTAGCATAAAGTTTGAAACTGCTAATGGGTTTTAAATTGATGTCATAATGCTGCAATTTAAATACATGATGTTCATTAATTTTGCCAGAACTCTTTGTAGAGTAGGAGTGGTACGAAAAAAAGGAGGAAGGATTTATTTTCAATACCTGCTTCTTTTAATCTGCTTGCCCTTTTTTGTTACACAAGAAGAATCATCACGTCAGCTTGGTGTGAGGAGTGAAGTTTACTCAAATGACAATAGATTTCAAATAGGTAACTACTGTGGACTTGTAGCAAAGTAATATTTTCTATGAAAATACCAGGAATAGGATAAAAGTAACTAACACATGACAGGCATGACATTTCTTAAAGGTGGATTTCAGAGAGCCTATCACTAAAATTCCATAGGTACAAAGTGGAGGAAATGAGGGACATAAAAGTCATCTTGCCCATACACCTCCTTTTCACTGAAAGGTCAAAATTCATGTACTTGAATGAGAGAGCAATACTGCAAAACAGGCAGCCATAGTCTCTTGCAAATCTCATGGAGTCCTCTCAGGCGTGGACATGGAGAAGGGAAAAGAGATCCCATTGCAGAAGACTACCAAGGGATCCTCTTCTCTTGAGGGAAGGAAGGGCAAAAATTGGAAGGAAATTTTCTGGTAAAGATTCATCAATATCAGAAATAGCTCAAGAGTCAAACTAAAATGTTTCTAGACATAATGGGCCAGCATAGTACAACACTTCACATCTATTTATACTTCAAATATAGTATGTTTACTGTACATAAAGTCATTTTTTCCAAAGCTGTTGCTATAGCTACAAATCAAGGAAACCATAGCAACAACCCTGTATTACGTACAGCCCGAATTAGGGATTAAGTGGTGTCTCTCTTTGCATTTTATATTAAATTCTCCCAAACAATCTAGTTATGGTAATCTTAAATATTTTTCATACTTTTTATTAATACAAATTCCATAGTACCATACTGTCAAATATACAACACCCTTGAAATATGACTTTACAGCATAATTCTGATTATACCTAATAATATACACATCACAGATTTTTTTCTTGAGATAAATACAGATGTTCATATCAACATATATCCAGGTCTTCTTTAATACAAATCATTGATCATTTCACCTTTAACCACCAAGTAATAGATTTTTCATCATCTCAGTAAGTTTTCAAGTTTCATCCTACTCAGCCTTACCCCAAAAGAAATAGCTCCTCCTAACTTCAACTTTTTTCATATGGATTAAAGCCTTAGGATTGTTTATTTTTTCTCACAGGAAACACATCTGCAAGGGAGGGACAGGAAAGTTATAATGGTAGTCCATCTTCACATTCTAGCACCCCTGTTATGTCAGATGACTGACTGGGTTGATAGTAAATTACTCTAATTACTCTGTCTTGTTGACCTTGTATATGCACTTTCTAAGTACACTGAGAAGTTGGGATTCTAAAGCCTTGTCATGCTGTATGCAGCCATGCTTCAGAGTGAAGGTAAAGGAAAACAGAGAATAAATGTGAAGAAAAGGAGGAGGAAGGTGTTGGAAGTGGCTGAGAAACAGGAAGGAGTGCTATCAGACAATGACCCAGTGGTATGACAGGCTTCAAAAGACACTCTGAAAAGACTATGAACACATTCAATAGGTGTGCAAAGATTCACTCACCAAAAGAGAAATCAGAAAGCCAAAATTCATGTCTTTAAAAGCCTTTTCTCCTATCTTCCCTTCTGTCATATAATTTTCTGATAATTCATTATGGTATAGTCTCCTCACTCTTTGGTCCTCGCCCATTGATGAGATGGTATGTGCCCCATTTTTGCAAAAACCTTGCCGTGTTTGGTTTAGAGCATTAGCTGTACCGGATCTTTTGCTTATCTCCTGGTTTCAGCTGTAACAGTTATTTTTTTCTCCTTCCTAGTAGCAGGTGCAGTGCTGTATTTTGTGTTTAATCTGAGAACAATGCTGGTAACACCCCAATGTTTAAGTTGTTGCTAAGTTTTGCTTACTCTGATCAGGGACTTTTCAGCCTCATGCTCTGCCAGTGAGGAGGTGGCACAAGAAACCAAGAGGAAGCAGAGACAGGACACCTGACTCAAACGAGCCAAAGGAGTATTCCATACCACAGCAAGTCATGCCCAGTATATAAACCGGGGGGAGTTACCCAGAAGGCGTAAATCACTGCTAAGGTCAGGCTGGGTATTGGTCAGCGGGTGATGGGTAACTGTATTGTGCAACATTTGTGCTTATTGGGTTTTTTCCTTTCCCCTGTTAGTTTTATATTGTTATCCATTTTTATATCCCTTATCATTAGTAGCAGTAGTAGTAACAGTTTTATATTACACTTTAGTCATTGGACTGTTTTTATCTCAACCCGTGGGGTTTACATTTATTACCAGAATGCTGGAAACATAGGCTGCACCCCACTTCACTGCCCAGAACACTATCCTGGGCCTTGAGAAACAAGTCTTATGGCTACATGGCATCCCAGAAAGAGCAGAGTCAGGCAACAAGACTCATTTCCAGAACAGCCTAATAGACACTTGAGCTGAAGAACATGGAATTGAATGGATATACTACATCCCCTATCATGCACCAGCTTCTGGGAAAATCAAACAGTACAATGAGCTGCTAAAAACTACATTCAGAGCAATGGGCGGTGGGACTTTTAAACACAGATTCACGTTTAGCAAAAGCCACCTGGTTGGTCAACACTAGGGGATCTGCCAACAGGGCTGGCCCAGCCCAAACAGAACTTTTACATACTGTAGAGGGTGATAAAGTTCCTATGATGTGCATAAAGAATCTGCTGGGGAAGACAGTTTGGGTTATTCCTGCTTCAGGTAAAGGCAAACCTACTCGTGGGATTGCTTTTGCTCAAGGACCTGGGAGAGCTCAGCAGTGACCAGACAAGCTCAGAGGTGGCACCAGCAGGTAGCAGCTCCACACTACACACTGTCCCTCCAGCCCTGAAGGACTGTTACAAGAGATGGAGCCAGACATCGTGGTCTGAATGCGGTTATCTTACATACCATAGCTGCATCAAAAAATAGAAAAGAATTTATTAATTCTGTGAAATGCACAGAAATTCATTGTATTAGGCATCTACACAGAAATGAGGCATCTGTGGTTTTATTCTCAAATCTCAATTTGAGATTTGCTGGTCATTTTAATACAAATAGTATACAAAAGCTTATTTTATAAAGCAAACTGTGTTGCAAAAATTGTAGTCTGAGAAAGCTATGAGTGTGAGTTAGGAACATGAGCAGTATAAAAGCTTTTCACATGGGCTGCACAATGAAACTTCCCTCACACAGGGAATAATTAAGTCAAAAGATAGTGCATTCACAATTAGCAAGGCATGTTCAGTTTCTTCATTACCATTTTAATTAGCAAATATGAATGTAATCTGCAAATACAAGGGGGAAAACAATTAAAATTACTAAGTGTAAGGAGTCCTTCATGACCTAAGCTAAATTAAAACAAATGTCTTACTAGTCGATACTGGTCACTGACTTTCAGGACATTCATTTCCATTTACTGTTAGAACTTCCAAGCATGTTATCAAATTTAAGAATGAATTAAGGCTCTTACAAGCTAAGTCTAACCTCTCATGAAGGCAATGGTGAATAAAAATGGATTAGCATGCTCCTCTCCTCTCCACTTATCAGTTCAGACTGATAGTGATCAAGTGACCATGGCAGCTCTACCTCATTTAGATTCCATGCCTGCCTCTGTGGCAATAACATAGGGACACACAGAACATAGCGCCCTCTCATTTTTAGTATGTTGCTGGTCCTTTTCTGCTCAAGATATGCTGGTGGAAGACAGTCCTTTTTGAACTCAACAGCAGCTCCCATTCATTTCACTGGGACTAGGATTCACACCCTGACTCAAAGGGATTTCCTTTTAGATGCTTGTATGTTTTCTGCTCTGTAGATATTGTACTTTGGTCCGCAATATTACTCAGTAGTGCAACTTTCATGGACAACAATCAAAAGCTGCAGAGGATTGAAAGAAGCTGTCTCCTAAAAATTATACCCTCCTTCATTCTGATTTTCATACTTAAGACTCTAAAGGTAAAATAGCAACTAACATGTCCAATACAATTTTAGGACTGAATATTCTGACGTAAACTATTTTCATTCTTCCTAAAAGCTGTTATGTGAATGAGTTTCATTCATGAATATAATAATCACGATTTTATAACAAAAAATAAGTAGCAGGAAGTGAGAAACTGATGATGTTTCTCAAGACTGACAGTGCTATAAGAAGCAACTTTTAGAAAGACTTGATTTTTGTTACCTTATTTTGCACCTGTTATAACGAGGATGCAGGAAGAGATAGGAAGAGTCTAGGGGAAAAGCACTACAATCAACAAAACACAACAACGTCATTAAGTATTCTGCCAACTAAGAGTTTAAAGCAGGAGTCTCTGTAAAATCTAATTTTATCACACAAGCAAGTATTTTGCAAATCACATACAGGCCAAAACATTCTAAAATACAGACTGGAAATACCTATCTGACTTTTTAATTGCCACAAAGTGTTAACGTAACAGTTTCAGGAAAATACTGCAAATGTCTAGCTTTATAAATTGTCTACACTCATATACGTTCATTTCACAAATCATTCCCTTTACCACTTCCATGCACATATAAACACAAATAAACTACTTCTTTCCTGGGTCTCCCACACAAAGTTAAACATTTTTAGAACTTTATTACAAACACACAGAGGAAAATCTCCTTTTGAGTTAAAGGGACTGAAGGCTTGAAATCAATCGAAAAAATTCCCTTGCTTGTATAAATACCAGTTTTCATTGCAAACAAGCATGATTTTGAGGATAGTTCACTGTTCTCTCCACTGCAGACATGGAAGAAATTTTAAATATTCAATGGTGGCACACTTTAAAAGAGACACTTTGCTCAGAAATATTGGTTGCTTTAAGTTTTTACACTAGCAGGGTGGTAGAAAAGCCAGTACATGAGATCAGAGAAAGAGAAATCTTCTCATCCATTTTACTGTACTCTTGATATAAGGGCTTACCTCTTGTGTTTTCACATTTATATATCCATAATGAGTTCTCAGAGGCTGCCTTTGGCCATTGGAAAATGGTATCCATTTGACACTGGTTTGTCCAAAGCAGTTCAGGATCAAAGGGAAAGTTACTTCATTTGTGAGACGAACAATGATCAGACAGAGGAATGCAGCAATGAAACTCGCAGCAACAATGGTCTTTCGCTATAATAAAAAGAAGGAAAAACGATTATTCAAATTAGGGATTGGTTTTAATAAAAAATACATTCTATTATAGGATGAAGGAAAAATGCTTTAAAAAGCTTCGTGTGAAATTATTTTAATGGCAGCCACCTTACAGCACAAGCACAAGGCCACAGGTTGACTAGATCATTTTGTTTCAATTTGCATTTCAGAGGTTTTCAGAGTTTCTTTTAGAACTGGTTGGAAATTAATCCATTTTGACTAAAAAAAAGAAGTCAGATTTTTTTTAAAAAAAGAAAGATTCAAAAACATCTACAGTTTTACATTTTATTTGTATCTGGAATGAAGATTTTAGGTAAACATCCACCCAAAGTCTCCATTCCAAATCATCAGTGCTCTAGACACAGGACAAATACACAATGTGAAAATGCAGCTGCACCATACAAAGTTAATGTGAAGAAGATCACTACAGATTGTAGTATTGTGCAACAGCATTCCCGTGCAATGGAACACGTAGTATAACCTTTCATATTGTAAATAAATGGTTGGTGAAAGCAGTACAACATTTTGCTTTTTTCCAGGTTCACGAATTTACAAACTGAAGTACTGCTATCTTGGACAAGTTGACTTCCGCTGTTAATGCAACAGATCTGAAGCCTGGGTGCAATTAGCCTTTGCTTTCCACCTCTAACCTATCCAGTTGGTTGCACTGGTGAATATAACCACAGTAAGCTACCAACTTTTCCCCAGGTTGCATATGTAAAGATTCTAAGTATGATACTTTATCATAAAGGTTATTTTTAAATTCTCCCTGAGGGAATGAAGCAGTGATCATTTACAAGTGTTTTTACTGTACTTTAATTACATTCTAGATTTACATAACTTTCCACAGTTTAATCACCCTACTGAATGTAATTCTATCCCTCTAAACAGTAAAATACACAGAAAATAGAGTGGAGGGGAAATTATTGGCCTAAGGGCCTACATATCTATATAGTAACACTTAATGCAGGATGACAGAATCTGGTCACCCCAATTCCTGTCTAGCACCAACCAACAGGAATCTGCAGAATGTATGTTTAAGAGCAATTCTGTTCACGATGGCAATAAAATCACTGAGCTACAATGATGATGAAGGGGTGAAAGACGAGCTCTGATTGCAGCCATATAAGATGAATATGTTCTTTGACTGGAGGTTCATTTGACAGTCTACAGAAACTAAAGTTCAACTTATTGAACAAAAGAAACAATTACATTTTCTCAGCAAATATATTGAGAAAGATGTAGACAAAGTTTTATTGAACTTGTGCTCACAAGGCCTATGTGCCCATGCCCAAGGCCCAAGGGCGCTGCTGCCACGCTTTGGTTCAGTTTCTGAAAACAGAAACAGTGAGAATCACTGGGAATATTACTTTATTCTGTCACACAACAGTTAACCAAATAGTACATTAAAGGGGTCAATTGAATGGCTTTACCTGTTTTGATGTATTAGGAGCTTGCAATTTATAAGATAGATGCAGTGAAAGACTGAAATGGAAAACTTGGGTGAATGAGGTCACTCTGAAGAGAAATGGAAGAGGATGATGAAGAATAGTACTGTTGCAACAGGATTCAGTGAGAAATTTTAGTCAGCTAATGTCTGTGCAATGTAAAATTAAACCCAGCAAATCTTCAGAGGGCAGCACAGTAGCCACAACCCAATCACATCTTTCAGAATTCATGGCAGCCACTGCACTTCATCTGCATTATAACGGATTTACAATAAATTGCAGTAAACTGGCTGGGGAGCCCTTCTGTGTCACTTGTTTTTGCATCAGATGGAGTCAGAAATATTTAGCTATATATCAGAGCCTTGTGTTAAGAGCAGCCATGATGTGCAGTGCAAGTGCTAATCATAAAGCAATGAGGAAGAGCGTGAATTAGTCATATTATTTATTAAAAATCAGAAATATTGCAAATATTTAAAGGGGAATATAGAGTCTCATTCCACTACAAAAGCATGCTTCAATCAAAACGTCCGCAGCAGGAAGCAGCAATGCTGCCCTCTATACCACTACCTAGTTTCCACATATTCTATCTTCCTGGTTTGTTGAATACCGTTTTTTTCTTTACGGATTTTATTTTGTGCAGATATGTGAACTTGAAAACACTGAAATCAGCTTTGTGTGCTTCTCAAGGGAACTGTTCTAAAGGGCCTCTGCCCCTGAAGAATTTGGACTGGGCAGCTAGATTTTGTGGCCTTCATTACAATGCCATCTGACTTTTATATTTTCTCTCCTTAACTTCACTGTACTACAGGAAGTAAGAAAAAAGTGTGGCCTTTTGTTTTTTACGTAGGAAAATCTCATTTGAAAAAAAAAAAAAAAATCAGCAAAGGTTTTTGTATGTGTTGCTTAAGCAGAAAGAACCTATGCAACCTGGGAACAGTGCAATGAGAGAAAGGTGGTTTTACAAAAGAAAGGAATCAAAGCATCTGTTACAATTGTCTTGGAAAGGAAAATATAACCATATACAAACACAGTGTCAACTTATCAACTTGTACAAAGGAAACTTGTGTTAAATATGCAGTTCCCCTGTAATTTTTGTTATAGCCGTAAGATCCCACAAGATGCATTCTCTAAGGAAAAAACTATTGCAAATGAATTTCAGTGGCTCCTTAAGTTTCACTGTAAAAATATTGAAAAACAACAAAGCACCTACTTATCATAATTTTAACCTCCTTAAGCATCAAGTAAGGCAGCCTGCTCAGGGGCCAATAGTATTCTAAAGGGCCCCTCTAATAGTAATTTGCTCTCCTGAAGTTCCTCCATCCTCTACCTGTTCAAGAAGGGGAAAAAAAACCAAACCAAGCCCAAACCTGCTATTTGTCAGTAGGTGCTTATTGAAAAATCTCCCTTTCTGAAGATAAATGGATTTTGCTATCCTTCCTCTGATAAAACTTAAAATTCAGCATTGGAATCACCAGGAATTCTACATGACGTCAGGGTATGACAGAGAAGTATGAAGCTATATGCAAGGATAAGTACAAGGCTAACATCTCAAAATTTGTCTGCATCAATATTTTAAATACTTACACATCCTACCATTTGGGAGAGCTAAACCAATATTAATTAGCAAGTCTGCACAGAAACAAAACTTGATCCTTCTTAATTTTCAGTTCTCATGAATGCAAATAGTCTCTTAACAAAAGAAATGTTTCCTTTAATATGGAAACATCCCCTGCACAAATCTCTATTGATATTTATATTTTTCTAGCAAATTTAATATAGATATTTTGATGTTGCCAACATTTAAATTAAAAATGCATATTCAGTTATAAACATGCTTTATACATATTGAGTACACAATAAGATATATTTTAAACAGTTCCTTAGCTGGATCACTTGCATGGCATATTGGCTATTAGCTTTTGTAGCATTTTATTTCATTCACTATAGTACATGACAAGACTAGATGACAGTTTCTAGAAGAAAATCACCATACCTACGAATGCAGGATCATATAGCAGAAGAGCAATGGAGTTTATGACACTTAAGTAAGTAACTGCTCATTCACAGTTTAAAAAGAAATAATAATAATAAAAAGAAGGAGATACAAGTGATAAATTGGACACCTTCAGATCAGACGGCCAGAGTACCTCTTCTGTGAAGACTGCCTGAGAGAGCTGGTGCTGTTCAGCCTGGAGAAGACAGCGCTCAGAGGATACCTTAGAGTAGCCTTCCTATACCTAAAGGAGACCTACAAGAAAGCTAAACAGGAACTTTTTACAAGGGTATGTAAGGATAGGAGAAGGTGGAATAGTTTTCAGATGAAGCAGGATAAATTTAGATTAGATATCGGGAAGAAATTCTTTACTATGAGGGTGTTGAGCCACTGACACAGGTTGCCCAGAGAAGCTGCTGGATGCCTCATCCCTGGAAGTGTTCAGGGCCAGGATGGACACAACTTAGAGCAACCTGGTCTAGTGGAAAGTGTCTGTGACCATGGTAGGGAGTTGGATCTAGATGAGCTTTAATGCCCTTTCCAATCCAATTCATTCTGCGATGCTATGATCCTATGAACCCCTGTAACCCTCCTGGGCAGAAAGCACACACTGGAACTAAACAGTTTCTTCTCAACCCTTTTTACTCAGCCCCCATAATAATATAATCCCCGTTTCAGTTATTTCTCAGACACTAGGCTCATTCTGTCTAGTGTGTATATAAAATCAATAAGGAGTAGGCATGATTCACACTTGCAAGGCTTCAATTTCTATTTACATTGTTAAGAACTGGGATGGAAAAACTAAAAAAAAAAGCTGGTTAGGATTTAATTAAAAACTTATAAATGTATATATGTATATTTGGTAACATGGTCCCTAACACTATTTATAACCTTCATATCACCTGGTTTTGGCTATTTGCAAGGAATGCAACAGCCTGAACAAGTTTAAGTAATTTTTCTTTCATAGTCTACTAAAATGTGTGAGATGAGAATTTTTTTATAGTTCAGTAATGGCTGATAGAATAATAAGACACAAACATTTTTTGTGTTGCATACAGTTGTCAAGTGGGGAGGAAGAAAGGAAATGTTTTCAGAGCAAGAACAGAATTTCCCAAGTTGTAAATTTTACTGAGGCATGTACTAAGTATCTTTACCTTCTAGTCCAAGCACTACTCCCTGCCACTTAGAATGTATTGTATGGCAGAGACTATCAAACTTCACAAACAGTAATAAATACCCATCCTAGTGAGGTTAAAAATAACAGCCCATTTCACAGATGCATAAACTGAGTCTGAAAGCAACTTCCCTAAGCTCACAAAGAAACAGAAGCTGCTCCTAAACTTTTAATCAGAACCAGTTTCTCAGGTTTATTGTTTCTAGTATAACTGCCTGAATTTGTTAAGTGCCAAAGTTGAATATTATACCATGAAGGGCACCTGTAAAGAACCCTTAGAATCAGTGAAATTCCATGCTCCAAACAGCAACAGAAAATAAACATTTTCCAGAAATTGATGTTTTACGGTATTAATTTTTCCTATTATTTTCATAGATACATGATAACACTACACTAGGAAGTACAAGTCAAAGGTAAAGACTTTACAGGAGGGCATTGAGTCTCTTAGATGACACAGTACACAGTAATATGGTATTAGTTTCACAATTCCTACCTTTACGAGCATACTGAATAATGCAATCACTTTTTTAATATCTCTGCACATTTTACTACATTTATTACTGGACTGATGGAGGGGTTTAGGTTTTTTACTCAAGTATAGCACCAATTGAAAACAATAATGGCTACACTTACTGAATTTGTTTCATTTTGTAGACCACCGTATGTAAAAGGTAGTTTTATTTAATTTTCTAGTTTGTAGTCTTGAGCATCCTCTTCAAATGCTGCTTTCTGTTACAATGGAGCATAAAATGAAATTCTTTCAGCACACTAGTTCAGCATATCTTACTGCTTTTACTGGTATTGGAAATAAATATGCCTTACAGCTATTTCTTTTGTCCTGAACCTCTCCTTAACAGGGCTGCTGGACGAATACTCAGGCAGGGGTCCTACAAGTTTTCAAAGAGGGAGCAAGACTACATAGCAAAGATCCTTTTAGAAATAGACACATATCAAACAACATTTGCATAAAATCGGTAGCTGCAGATTTACTTTCTTCTCCTCCAGAAGTGGAAGATAACCTGAATATGTTCGAACACTCCACAGGAGATGGCTTGTCAATGTTTCTCTCTCAGGAGAAGAGAACAAGGTAGGTGAGGGGGTTATATCAGAAGTAAGATCCTGATTGGGTTCAAACAAGATTTGGGTATAAGAAAGAAGTTCTTTACTGTAAGGGTGTTGAGGCACAGGAACGGGCTGCCCAGGGAAGCTGTGAATGCTCCATCACCGGCAGTGTTCAAGGCCAGGTTGGACAGAGCCTTGGGTGGCATGTGAGGTGTCCCTGCCCATGGCAGGGGGGTTGGAACTTGGTGAACTTAAGGTCCTTTCCAGCCCTAACTATTCTATGATTCTAAACACCAATAAAATTAAGATTAATGCAAGTTGTTGGTTTGGATTTATTTTTCTTTGAAAACGGAAAGGGCACCTTTGCTAAACTGGAACATACACAGCTAGGAAGCTGAGGAGTAAGAGCAGAAGTAAAAATAGATAGAAGAGGTATGATGAAAGAAACATGACTTTTAGCCTTCTGTATGTCCTGGAAAATATTTCTTCTAAGAATGTACCCTATTTCAGGACTGTGTTCATAGCTTACGATGCTTGAGAAGGCACAAAGACACATACTTTGTGCATGCCCCCTCTGTAGGAGCTCTAGCCTTCTTTATAGCTAAGGCAGCTGAAGAACTCTCAAGAGCACAGCTCATTGTACCTCTTTTATTGTTCTCATTTGTTGAAAATATGTTGCATATTTCAGTTTTCCCCATGATTCACAAAACAGTCTCATGCGAATGGTGGTGTATCTAGGTTCAAACAGCTTGACGTAATGTTTCGCAAAACAAAATAAAACATAGCCTAAACATCCTCATTAAAACCAAAAATCTGCAGTGTGCCCCCAGGCTCACTATGGTAAGACCTGAGCAATGAACAAAACAAAGAGTTAGCATGGTATTGTCCAAACAAGTGATATAGCAGCAGCAGCAGCAGCAGTCTATCTTAAAAGCCTTTGCTGCTAACATAGGATTATTGCTATTGAAATTTAGTCTCAGGTAACTGCCTAACTTTATTGCATACAGCATTCTCATCAGAAATAGCACACACATTTGGGTAATAACATGAAATTATGTGAGGTCAAGAACTTCAATTTTCAAGGAGTAGCTGTTGAAGTGTTTTGAAGGTCTCCCATATGCTATCATGCATTTGAAAAGGGCGGGTGATTCTGAGTCCTTCAAATTGCAAATCATTGCCAGACTTCAGGAATTATTCTGTGTCACTATTCTCTCCTGCCCTAAACTCAAAGCCTGACAAGGAACACTTTTTTTCAGCTGGAGATATTCTTATCCCTAAAAGTGATTTCAGGCTTTCCAGCACTCTGAGTTCTCCATATCCTACAGTGACTGTTTCTCCCACTCATTTCCTGCATACTCAAAGCTGGATTTGTATTTCCTTCAGCAGTCTACTTCTGACCTAGGGCTCCCTATGCAAACAGCCTCTGCTCCCAACAAGGCATAAAAATATCATTAGCACAGATCTAAATTTCACAAACCACAAAATCCCAGTACTACCAACTAAACGTCTTAGCAAGGCATGCCTTTGGCCAGTCTGCTACTTCTCTTTATACTTCAACTGAAAACTGTCCAGTAGCATAAAAAATGTAGCCCATTAAAATGCCTATGACGAGAGAAGCACACTTCAAATAAGGTTGTTGATTTTTCATCCTATAAGATCTGTTAAGAGTATTTAATCAAAAATTGCTGTTACTGATTCATCAATGTCCTTCACAACTAGGGTGAACTTCATTAGTAGCTGTAGATGTGTATAATTTAAATATGAATGTAGTTATGTAGTTTCAGCATGATAAAGTAATATTAGAGAGGAAAAAAAAGCCTCTACAGTACAGCTTGCTTTCTTTTTTTTTTAACTGTGGATTATTGCCCAGCTCTTATCAATAGCTTGGCAAGCTTTGAGACACACACACAGGCTGACATACACTTCCCTATAATACAACTGCTGGTACAAGAATTTGTGATCTTTCAACCTGGCAGTTGGTTGTTACTACTTATTGAAGTGCCACCTGATCGTAGCTATTTTTCACCTGCTGAGAAGAAATTCAAAGAAAAAATATCTATATGTGAGTATTAACTCTTACTCAGCCAGATATACCTCACATTTCCAACCCTAACTATTCTATGATTCTATCCTATGATCTCTCTCTCTCCTTTACAGAAGTAAATAAAGATTCATGATAGGGCAATATCACATGAATGAATTCAACAGTTTTCAGAAGCATTCTAAAAGACACCCCATAGGTGCCAATATTTTCATGAAAAATCCGTTTCAAAAACTTGATTCTTTCAACCAGAAATAGCCTCAAAAATGCATAGGAAGGAAACAACAAAAAGCCTCACAGATGCATCAAAGTGGATTCTTAGAAAACAATAAAATACCAGATGACCTCTGATCTGCAGATCTCTATATATGAAAAAAAGATGTCATTATTAAAAGTCTATTGCATTTCTCTGTTATTTTATATGAAATATGAGAAGTATCCAATTTCCTGCTTAAAAAACCCACAGGAAATGGAATGTCATGGCAGAAAGTGAGATAAACTCAGATTCTGCTCCTAGCAGCAAAATCATCGGCACTGTTGGTACGGAGCAGGACAAAAGGATGTTAATCACACCCTATGCGTTTAGAGAACACTACAGTGGGATGGAACCTCCAGAAGTACTAATGCTAGATAAGAAAAAAAAATAATCAGACAAAATTAAACATATGGCAGCAGCTCGGGGCAGAAGAAATGAAAGTAAATAAAATGTTGTAACCCCATATTCTCAGGCTGCACATCTATGAAGAATATGCCTTTTGCTGGAAACCTTCACTTGCTTGCAGCTCCTTTCTACCTGTGGGGGAATGTGTATTCTACAGAGCAAAAGCTGCAAAACCAGGAATTAGCACAATCGAAATGCAATTGCTTACACAATCTGGACAAACCCGAACTTCCTCTGTTGAATTTTCCTTTATAAAGATCCCTACCTGCTATGCTGGACTTGAAGGTATTAAAAGTTGGCCACATGTCTCAGTTTCCTTCTAAAGGCCAGATAACACTGGAAGACAAAAGAGACTCTGCTCAGTCCAGCGCTTGGCAAGACTCCTGCTCTGGCCCTTCACACCAGCTTCATCCCAGACTGTTCTCTGGGAGGTCAGCCCTTTTGGAAAGTTGCTCTCTATGCTCTCTGCACAGTGTATGCGTGCACCTGCTATTCAAGAGCATGAAAACAGAAGCAGGTGGTCATTATTCATTTCAGCCCTGTGTTAGGCACCCTCAGACAGGCAGTGCACCCTAACACAATGCAAATTAAGGTCTTGTTCCAGTGGCAGGATTGCAAACACTGTTTACTATGAGGAGGCATATGGGCTCTTTCATGGTCTGGCTGAATGGTGGCTTTGCTCTGAAATACAAGATACAAGTACTGAGATCTCCTTCACAGCCACCAGGCAAAGGTCCAAATCCAGAGGGCAGAAAGACAAGCTTTTTCAAAATGTTCTTCCCAAAAGAAAGGAGGAACAGTGTGAATTAGAAAGAAGCTGTTCTTAAGAGGAGATGATGCTCTTCAGCCAGGCTGCAGGGGTGCTTTGTTACTTGAGCTGTGTAGTTTCTCTTTTCTTCCTTTGTTCTTTTTTTGCATTTGACCAAGAGGCTCTCCAGCACAGCTGTAGCCACGTTGCTCTGGGTTGGCAGTAGGAAAGAGCAGCCTCCACAGACAGCCTTTTACACAAACATTTCACTTCATCAGATTCAGAAACCTCTCTGTTCTCATTGGGTATACCTGCGCTAGCCTCCCTCATCCGCACATAGTTGCCACGTATGTCGTCAGAAAAACAAAACCTATCACTCTATGCCTCCAAGTACTGTTAGCTGCTAGCACATGGAGTAACATTTCAATAGGCATGATCATTTATAGCTGATAAAAAGCAAGACCTAATTACAGAGAAGTCTAGGCTGAGACCAGCTATTTCATAGAGGAAACTTAAAAATTTCTGCCATATAGCTGGGAGCATACTATTTTTAGTGAGGAAAGCACTTTCCCTGCTTAATTCTTGTTCTTTTCTTTATGCTGTTTTCTCTATCAAAAGAATTAAAAGAAAAAAGATTGATAAAGAAACTAGACACCAGCATGGCAGTGTCATCTCTGAAGAGATCTTCAAAGCTAAGATTTAGATGTAGATGTTAAACTATTTCTGTGGCATACAGCCCTTCGGGGCAGCAAACATCGGAGCAAATGGAAGCATGTGAAGGATGTGGTATTTGCTGGGGTGGTTGCATTAGGGTTCATTCTATCTGATGAGTTCATTTTCCAGTGCGAGAGCAACATGCCATCTGTAGGATATATACTGAATTAATTTCTCGGGTGGGTTTTTAGGCAGTTGGTTTTGGATAAACTTGTAGAATTCAGCAAGGCACTTTTGTAGCATACGTTAATGATCATATTATTATCACAGCATTACAGCTTAGAGCTTTCCTTCTAGGATGCAGATCAACTACATTAAACACTGTATGCTTGTAGCAGCCTTTCATGATCCAAATGAAAAACAGAATGCAGGCTTACATTTGTATGAAGGGCTGCACTGGGCAATGCAGCATCTGTACTCACACAGAGGGTCAAATGGCTTGTACATTTTTGGCAGAGACTTCCTTTTCAAGTACTGGCATGATGTGACCCTGGCTTTACTCATTTTTACTGACACAATCACAGGAAAGTGTTGCAAAGCAGCAGGAACTTATCAAAATTTCTTGCCTGTTGATCACAGTTGTACTCCTTCTACATGCAGGAACCAGCTCATTATTCATCTTTGGATAACACAAGCAAGAGGTTATCAGAAGATGCCACGAGGGAGACTCTCCAGGTAGCAAAGAATATGCAGCATTATAGTTATAGAACATAATGACTGCTCACTCGATGCTCAAGAAACTGATGACATTCCTCAGTTGAATAAGGAGTGCGTTAAATCAGAGCACCTAAACTCAATAAAAGCATTGATCAGGGCAATGGCCTCAATTTAATTATGAGCTTTATTATGCCTTCTCTTTATTAAATAAAATAAAACAAAACAAAATTAAAGGTGTCCATAAGGCACTGAGCTTGTGGCACAGCCTGGTGGGACAGTGCAGAACAGACTCCTTGGTGGTTCTGACAAAACCACAGCACTTTGTCTTTTGTGCTGACCTCACTTCAAGGAATTAGGAAGATAGTTTTATGTGAACTAGTTTTCATCAGAGGAAGCAAAATATAATTTCACATTTACAATAAAATCCATGATCTGAGACCTATTTTTTTGAATACACACAGTTTAATGGTGTACCTGGAATGGAATAGCACCCAAAAGCCACAATTGGGAGCCAATATCTATTGTACTAAAAGCTATAAATTCTTCGGATTCATTATTTCTACAGAACATCTCAATAGGAGAGAGAGAAAATAATAAAAATTGATAGTTTTCCAAAAGAAATTCTTTCAAGCAGTAAAGTTTAATCTCTCACTGATCTGTTATCCTGATAGAATAGTACAGGCACAGTAACAGATATATCCTTCCAAAACACACATTTTATCATCGTATCACGCTGCCCTCATGCCGGGTGAGCTAACTGAATTGAACTTGACCTTCAAAGCCCTTGGAATGCAACAAAATATCTTTGTTTTCTGACATTTATGGGTGGTGTTTCTGCATGGCTGCTTTTATTGCCTAGAAAATAATGGTGAAAGCTGTGTGTACAAACCTCCTATAAACACTGACAAATCACATGAAAGGAAGACAGATTTATTCAGTGTAGATTACACCAGAGCTAATCTAATCAAATCCAAAATTTACATTATTAAAGCAGATCAAAAATTCATAGAGTTAGCAGTTCAATACAATAGATGTATTTTACAGAATTATTTTAATCTGCAAGTGTAATTTAACTTATTAGGATTTTCTGTGCTTTTATTATTGCTTAAAAAGGCTTTATGTGTTGCATATGAAAATGCATCATTAAACTAGCACGCTCACAAGGAGAACACTGTGGAAAATTGTCAATCTCTGCCTAATAAAGGTTAGATAAAAATACACTGGGACACGAACCTACATTAGAAACTAAAAGTGCTAGGTGTGAAAAAAAAATCCTATTCCTGGCTTTCTTAAACTTGAAAGAAACCAAACCCAGCCACTCTGCCAGAGCTGATCCAAGACATTTAGATAGAAGAAATGTGACATAAATGTGCACCTAGCAAAATTTTCTATCCTTTAGTCCATGAAATAGAGTATATTGTCAGGATTTATGCAAACCTTTGTTCCTTTCATGCCCATTTCACTTATTAGCATATAAGAAACAATCAGAAGTAGTAGGGAAAAAAAAAAAAAAAAAAAAAACAGAATTCAAAATGAGCATGATCTTGGTATGGTTGTAAACTAAAATTAAGTGGCAACACTGCCTTATACAATCTGTGGGCTGGTCTCTAGGAGACAGGATTGGCTCATGACAGAGGGTATGCATCTCTGCTATGGGACAGACACATCTGGCTCTTTGTTGTGCTGCCTGACATTGGGCAGGTTGCTGTTACTCTGTTCCTCAATTTCATTGTCTGCAAAAGTGCACTAAAATTCACAAGGTCATTTTGTTTTCAAACAACAGCAAATCTTGACCCAATTAGAAACAAGTATTTCACCAAGTATTTAATTCAAAGATAATCTACTGTCTGGTTATTCAGTTTTATGCCAGTTTATCTAGCTACTTGCACTGCAAAAAAACAACCGTTGAATTCTCTTCCTCCTTCATTTAAAGATACCTCTAATTGATTTAAATGAGAGCAAGAGAAAGTCAGAAACACAATTAAATTTGAAAAGGAACAGTAGGAAACATATATTTATAAAATTTTATTTGTATTCCTTTCCAGTGCCTTTGTGTATCAGGTACTTAACTTGCAAACTCAGAATCCTTCAACTCCCACTTCAGTCAAGTCTGGCATCACCAAACCCAGCTCCTAAATATTCTAGCTGAGATCTGTGGGACTTAACATTCCATATTTGCAGCTCACACCCATAAAGGAACTTCCTCAATTGCCAACTGTACAAGCCTTGACTTGGATATGCAAAACAAGTTCTCATCTTCAGTTTTGCTGCTAAAGCAGGAAGCAGGCTCTGCCCACAAGCTCTTTGTAGAATATAAAACTCTCCCACACACCAACAGCTCACAGGCCATTTATTTTCAATGCTCTTTAACACCACTCTGATTCAAAAGAGTAGAACGAGGCCACTCAGACCCTAAAACACTCACAGCGATGTCTCAGAAGTTACAAGATAGTGTTTATCTTCCTGTCAGGGAAGCTGCCAATGAGATTAAGTAATGTTCCCCAACACTCAATTTTCCTGAAGTTCATTTAGAGCAAGAATCATGTTCTGTTATTTCTAAAAAAGAAACATTATTTTTAATGCTGAGTCTGTAGGATCTATAATATCAAAAAGCATGTGTAATGAATGCAGCAATGTTACTCTTACGTCTACTGTTTAATCCACTTTCAATATTTTCCATAATTTTTCTCAAAGGTCTACATTTTGGGTAATAGTTTCCAGTTTTTATCTCCAGCTTTACCCCACTGCTGTTTAAACAGCAGTTACCAGTAGAAGAACGAATCTGGACAGAACAGAGTTCCCTACTCTCCTGTGGCCATATGTGACCAACCATCTTTCATGGTGTCCACGTTGTCTGTCAGAGTATTTGGATTTGTAGTAATTGGTACAGTCATTGTAAGTTATGAGAGCTTATGATCTGTTTCAATCACTTCTAGTCATGAAAATTGTTCCAGTGCTCTAAAAAAAGCAGCACAAGATTTTCTCAAGGAACCTTGTAGTTTAGCCATAAATCTCAACAAATAATACTGTTTGTTTAATTTAACACTGCTATACAGATTAATGAGACACACTGTCCACTACTCAGAGGAGAAATGCAAAGATCCATCCTAACTTATTTCATTTCCAGGTTTATTCATTGCAAGTGAAATATAATGTGACATTCATGCATTACTGAAGAAGTTAAAAGAACAAAATCCGTACCACTAATCAGCTGATTTTTCATTTTATTTTAGATGCCAAAATTAATGATGGCCTTCCTTTTTCATTAGGTTTTTTTATATACTTTGTTTCATTGAATCAGAAACAGAATAAGTAAGCATTCAGAATATTTATCTACTCTTTGCTTGCATAACTAACCCCATAGTGTTAGAAAATAGATTTGATTTGTTTAAACCCCAGGTCTTTTGGAACTCCAAGAACTTTTTTGGCTAGAAGACCCAACTTCAGATGTTAATGTTCCGAGACATAAAATCCTGATACTTTCAATTTCTCATTTTTAGTTATTCAGCATTCACCACAAACGTCACCAGCCAAGTTTCAGCTGGTCTTAGTCCATTTCCTCTTGCCTGAAAGTTTATTACCTCCTTGAGTGTCACAAAATCTAATTTTATACCCTCTGACCATTCTCAGATATTCTAATCCTCCAGAAACTCATGCAGCACTCCCCATTTTGCTGTGCTGGATATTGCCTCTTCTTCAGCAGCTCCCTGAATATCAAACGATACTGTTTTCAAATTTTAATCTTATCACAGAATCATAGAATAGTTAGGGTTGGAAATGACCTTAAGATCATCCAGTTCCAATCCCCCTGCCATGGGCAGGGACACCTCACACTAAACCATATCACCCAAGGCTC
>JANRGW010038078.1:22186-33816 GCA_024733675.1 Psilopsiagon aymara | reverse complement strand
TTGAAAATGGGGTTATATTTCCCTTTTTCCAGTCGTTGGGAACTTCACCTGACTGCCATGATTTTTCAAATATGATGCATCAAAATAAAGAATGGCAGACTGTCACATGCAGCGCCTCACTTGGATGTGTCTGCAGTCTTGGAAGCTTGAGTACCTAATGTTCTCCTACAACTGGACCTTGAGCTTGTTTGGAGGTTCTAGCAGGGGCACACAGCTACCGTATATGGTTATACACAGCTGTATGTCTATAGTGAATGCATTTATATTAAAGCATACCCAAAATATTAAGGCTATAATCTGCACAAGAAGCAATTTAACTGAAGAGTTGTATCTAGTAATACCACACAGTGGCATTTCTGTGGCAATAAAGCTGTGCTTTATAAAACCACCTCTATCTCCTGGAGGAACTAGAAACTGTCTGAACTCAGCTGAAACTGTGTCTGTCTTGAGCTACATCTATACTTGCAAGTAGTGCAATACAGTAGGAACAGATGTTTAGGGCAAAATAAGAGTGTCTTATCCGAGTTCCACACTGTGTGTGCTTTCCCTTGGGCTAACTGTAGCTGTGGACAAAAAGACTTGTAACGGAGGTCAGAGGCCTTCTCTGGGAAATTGTACTGCTGCTGAGGTGTAGGCTACTCCTGTCCATGTCTGGTGACTTCCTTCTTTATCCTCCAGCTACCCCCTCTGGAAGTTACTTCCACAGCAGATTATTCAACAGGGAGTGTATGCAAGTCCTTCAGCCACTGGAGCACAAGCCTCAGCTCATGTGCTGCTGCAGGCAGCTGAACCTCTTAGTTTGGATCTCTGCATGGTGGTAGCTGACCCCAAACACATGCTTCCTCCTGCAACTCCTGCTTCTGAGACAGTGGCTTTAGGAAGAATGTAGGAGCAGAGAAGGTAAAGTTATAAATAGCTACAGAAAGATGCAGTGAGGGATGTTACTAGAGCTTAAATGAAATAAGCTACATTGCCAGGAGTGTGATTTTGCCAGTCCACAAGTACTGTTCATACCAGCAATTTCTGCAAACATCTTCACCCATCAGCAGTCAAATCTCTCAATGTCACTGACCTGCTGTCGAAAGTCTACAGCATAGTGGTAGTATACAACAGAGCTCAAGAGTAACACATCTTACAAGTCTTTCTATATTTAAGATCCCAGAACAAAAGGAAAAGGAGTACCTTATGACTCATAGACATGTGTTTTCCATACTGAAATGCCATGTCCTGAATTTCAGCGCTGTGCTTTGCTAGCTCCATTGCAGCCTGGCAGCTCTTTGCCAGCAAGGCACTATGTGACAGGAAGACCTGGTCCTTCCACGTCGATATGCAGATATCATCCGTAAGACAGTTCTCCTGAAAATGAAACAAAGGCTAACATGAAAACACCAGAACTGCAGCTGTGTCAGCTCACACAAGTTAACAGTGTGGCACAGGATAACATGACATGCAGCGAGTAACAAAACTCTGGGAGCTATAGTGCCAAAACCAGAAGGGTATCTTTTGGTGATGAGTACAGAAAAATATCAGAGTAAATATACTGGCAGCTTCAACAAACGGCATTTCCATGTTCTGCTCAAAAAGAACAATGCAAAATACATGGAGCTGTCAACGGATTCAACACAGATCTTTTTCTTAATGACTATCATTACACTGAACATTGTCAATGACTATATCCCTCATGAGGGACTGGGAAGAAAAAATAGAAAGATAAAAAAGACAACTCCTCTCCCCCAAACCCAACCCCAACCCAGAATACATCTGGGCTTCAGCCCCTTGCCAGTTACCAAGAACCAACAAACCCTGATGAAATTTAGAAGTCTCTACAATTTCTCCTTTTTAGTCAAGAAAAAAAAAAAAATTCCAAAAGGTATCAAAAATCCTCGTAGAACTGCATTGGAAAAAACGAAGGGCTGTGATGGAGGACGTGTATGTCTTCTATTGCCGTATTAAGGATGAGGAGTGACTGAAAGCATTCAAAAAAAGAAGAAAAGAAAAAACCAAGCAGCTGCAATTTAGAAACGTCAGGTATTAACTTCCCCAGGGGACTGACAGAGATCTCGGTGATGCCTCTAGAGAACTTCTTCACCTTGATCGTAAGGTCAGAGATGCTCAACACTTCTCAAAATCCTTTGTATCCAAAATACTGATTTGGATTACATTCCAAAAAGTGTTTTCATAAACACAAACCCAGTCGCTTCCCCCCAAACCCAAATTCAACTGCAGCTCCTTTGGCTCACACGGTGTTAATAATGGCACTTGTTCTACGAACGGCTCTCCAAAGCTAGACATAACTTGTAATCTTTCTCACATACACATGTTATTGTCACGCCTTTAGGTACTCTCTAAGAGGGAAAAAAACAAAGCTAGAAAAGATACAGTTGTTTTGCTTCGAAAAAGCTAAAATCAGTAATGAGAAGCTAAAGAAAAAAATCTCAAGCATATAAACATTAAATGTTTGCAATTTCTCAGTTCAGCCAAATCCATAGCATACACTAAGCCAAAATGTATTCTTTAAAAGGATAATAAAAAGAAGACTCTTATATAACAACCCTTTTCTCTTAAAGTGACGTCAATTAAATTACTCAGAAACGAGCAAGAAGTAATTCTGTGACCCTATAGTTTTCTAGCAAGGTATTATCTGTCATGACATCGGTAACAAATGAAATAGAATCCATCCGTTCAGCTCTAATTTTCCTCCCTTATGGATATCACCCAGAAGTGCTGTGTTACAAGGGAGAGGATAATTTGAGACTAATGGAAAAAGTAGAATTCTGCAATGCCAAGTAACACAGGGCTGTATCAAAACGCCTTTGCTTTCAGACATCCTATTAACTTATACAAGGAAAGTGAGGAACAGAGAAACCACATGTTTGCTATTATGCATATGATAACTTTCAGAGTCAAGCCTAAACTTTCTTCGTGTTCCATCTTACTGTAGTATATTTGTTTTAATATCTTAACTCAGCCCAGAGCATGTGCAAATTCCCAGGACTGGCAAAATATCAAAATGAGCATTTAGTTCAAGTAGTTTCCCATATATCAAGTCTTTTTTTTTTTTTCCCCCCCACTCAGATATAGATCAATTTATTTTAAATTTAAAATCAGGAGCTCTTGGAAGACGCAACACAATCTTTTACTTAACAACCAATCTGCTCAGTGAAAAAACAGTATTTACTAAAATTTGCTGGATGATACCGAAAATTGGCAGTGCTTTTTAAAATTATTTGTTTTAAGTCCAACCAAGACAAAAATATTCTAGAATGGTATCCTGAAACGATTTATGAAGTTAAACAAATCTTTCAGAAAACCTATAAGTTGAAAATGCTTGCTTGCTAGACCCTGAGTAGCAGAAATGTGGACATTAACAAATGTCCACTGCAGGAACCGAAGAATCATAGAATCATAGAATAGTTAGGGTTGGAAAGGACCTTAAGATCATCTAGTTCCAACCCCCCTGCCATGGGCAGGGACACCTCACACTAAACCGTGCGACCCAAGGCTCTGTCCAACCTGGCCTTGAACACCACCAGGGATGGAAGTTTAAACAGTCATTGCAACTGGATATATATATGGAAATTAATTCTATGATTTGTTACAAAACTATATTCTTCTTATACAAGTTTGAATTTCATCATATTCTTCTTATACAAGTTTGAATTTCATCACATGACTGAAAATGATGTTACAAGAAGTTACTGTCCACTACATGAACATTATGTAGGAGCTTCAAGCATCTAAAGTAAGTATCTAACAAAAAAAAATGACAAAAATCTGAGGCATAGTTAAGGATATGTTATTGAAATCTTAAAAACATAGGTATCAGAAATCTCTTGGTTACAGAACGAAGCCAGCTGTAAAAAGGTATTATGCCCATATGGCTATGCTTTAGCATAAAAGCTTGCATGCCAAAATATAGTTGATTTTAATCACAGAATGCCTTATGACCACATACCCCTAAAGCTTTTGCTGCTTAAGAAGGCAGAGGCAGACACAACCTTGCTTTAGCAAAGTCTTCCAACAATCCAAATCCCTTTTATTTTTTCCCCAAGCTTAAGTCTCATGTCATATATAATGTCCACCAACCACACTGCATTCTTCAAAGGGTATGTATAACAGGAACTAAACGCTATCTTAAAACATCAAGGAAAAAATTAAACTAGTTCTGGATTACAAAGTCTGAAAAATCTGACATCATGACAACGCTTATTATTTTTACAGAAATTTTCACTTTTTTGTAGGCTGTTTTTGCCAGCAGTGGATGACTCAAAGAATAAAATATAAAAGTGGACATTAGCTGGCCCAGAAGACTCATACCAGCCTCTCATTCAAAGCCTGTTTAAACACGAATTAATTCTAGCTGTAATTGCCGGTGCTCAGACCTCATTGACAAGTTCTGTCACTAAGAAATGGGTCCAGATGATAATCAACCCTGATGCTGCATGGGTAGCAGAAACTGGATTAAGAACGCCAAACCCCTCACCATCCCTGGAAGAAGGCAGCCAACTCCAGATACCATTTGGATAATGTTGGCAAAGGAGTATAGGGAAAATATCCAAATCCAGCTCTGCTGATCATCGGTCCTATAGGAAATTAGCAACAGCTGAGGGTGCTCCCATTTTACTACTGGCAAGGTCAGTTACCATTTTGTTAGAAAGAAACTGGCTAGCTGAGATTTTTATGGTAAGCTACTTCGCTAATTTAGACTGGGTTTGAAAGGATCATTTCAGGCAATGGGAAACAAAAATCTTCAGGAAAATGAAATTTGCAGGACAAAATATACAATCATAACCATCAGGAAGGGCAGCTCTTAGTGGCGGTAACAAGGATCCCAAGTACAAAAGTGGCACTTACAATAAAGCAGTTTGATTCGTCACACCAAAGAAGCTGCTTATACACAGTTCAAGCTGAAAACATATTCAGGAAAGTACAAACAAAAACTGTGTCTTGAAAGTGCACAGAACCATTTGCAAAACCAGGAAGGAGTCAGAGCCTTTTCATTGTAAAACTTCAGCGATAGAGTCTATAAGAGAGCCTTTATTTTGGGTCTTGTTTTTTTTCTCTTCCATACCATGGCAGCCCTTTCTTAGTCATCTGCTGTTGCACAGAATGATCAAAATGCCTCAGTCACTTACATCAAACTTCAGTTCAGTTCTCAATGGGCAAATAATCCACAGAAAAAGACAAATATTTTTTAATACTACAAATTAGTAGTTCAAGAATTTCTATTTTACATACATAAAATCCACTGCAACTATGACTTTCTACCAGTAGGAAGAGCCTGCAAAATGTCTTGCACATGGTTCACATAAGCTTTCAATAGATGTACTCCAGCTTGCTGAACATGACAGGGTATGCTTTATTGGTCTCTTAATAGACGTCTTCACTGCTTCTGGAGGAACAAGGGTGTTTGCAAATGGGTCAATAAAGCATGCCACTGACTGCCTAATACTTTTAACATGACAATGCACAAAAAGCAACACATAATTTTAAAACAGTTCGTACACTTCTAATAAATGAAAACATCTCTCCACATCTGTTACTTTAAAATCTCCCTGGAAAAGCTTAGTATTTAAAAGAACAACTGCAGTAAACAAACAGCACTGGCCTTCTTTCTAGCTACAGTTGGTTTTTTCCCCTCTGACACATTTACCATTCTTTTCACAGATGCTCTTTACTCAAATTCCATATTTTATCTTTCCCTTTTGTCTTGCAACAGAAACATTTGTTAAAAGAAAAGAAAAAGTGAAAGCTCTGACTGTGCTGCACTGCTAAAAGGTGATTTACGTGACACAAAATACATCTGATTTACCACCTATAGTAAATTTTATAAGCAAATCCTTTAGTTATAACACAGACCCAGAGCAGTCCAGTTGATGGACATGTGCAGAGCCCCCAAGCATTACACCTCAAAGCAGAGATGGTGACCAAACATCAAAGAAGATGTGGCACAATTCATTGCATGTAGTCAGTGCTTTGCAAGAAATTAAACTTATTTTCGTGAAGAAAACCTAACTGGTCTAATCTAAATACCTGCTAATTCACTATTTGGTAAAATGAGTACTTGCCACTATTGTATTTATTTTTTAAACTTGCTTTACATGTCAGTTTATGCACAGTTTTCACATGATTGCATCAAAAATGTCAAAAATGCCTGACAGCTCTTGCAGCCATCAGTGGAACATGATGGAAATTGTTTTGTCTTACGTAACTGTCACATTCTGACACTGAAGTTTTGGTAATGTAAATTTAGCATCAGAGAGATACCCCAGAGATGAGGGAAAAAACACAAACAACAAAGCAGTTTCCCATGAAAGTCCCTAATACTTTGAGATGCAAGAATGGCCTTGCAGGTAAACAGCGAGAGACAACACTCAAGTCCTGCTCTTGATTCTGCTGTTTGACCTTGGCCTTTCCTCTTGTTCAGTGAACTGAGAGGGATATTAAAGCATTCGTCATTAATGTTCATTAAATGGATCTCGGATATTAAGACAGAAGGTTTCTAAAAGCATGACGGTATTCTGCAAGTTAACGAACATTTTGGAAGCCTTCAGTCTCCTAAAAGTAGGGAACAGAGACTCAGTGCAATGTTTTTTCTGTTAGAAATAAATACCACGATCATGAGTGAAGGCCGGATTAGACAACTTTCATCTTTGCATTCACTAAAGCACAAATTTTTAATCCCAAATTAGACCTAGATTTAGGAAAGAATGATGAGAACTGGGAAGAATGCCTCTGACTCACAGAATTTTGGGTTGAGAAGGCATTTAGCACAAAAAGCTGCAAAGGTTTATCACATCACCCCTTTCTGCTCCAGCTTACGGTCCAAAATATTAGCTTAATATTGCTAATGCAATGTCTTAAACCACAGCAGCTATTTGATACTTTGAACATGAGTGGCAGCCCTAACCTTCAGGCTGTCTTTGCAACTGAAGCCTACACTTTGTACTTGGGATTGTCACTTCAAATAAAGATGAGAAGTTAAATAGTATCTTTATTTTCCCCATTTCACACAGATCTAATGACTCACTATGCAGACAAGATGAAGAATGACCAAACAGAATGTACTAAAATAGGAGGACTGTAGGATTACATGTGGTTTTTCAGAAGGGAAAAGCGTGGTAATGAGAGCTGTCAAATAATTATATCCATTATAAGTCTTCAGGAGTAAGTAAGGTCAGTACGGTTAGGTCAAATGATTTTTTTCCATTTTCCTACTGGGTCACCCAAATGAAGCAAACTGAAAGGTTTTTTTTGAGGTAAACATGAACTCAGAGAAAAGGTTAGCTCTGCAGTCATTTTTGTCTACCATCTAGGTACATCTATCAAAGCTCAAAACAACTTGGCGTTAAATGAGTCTGTTTTATGGTACTAAGGAGCTTTATAACAATTGCATTAAAGTCATTTAACTCACGAGGTACAGTTTTACTGCCTCAAAAAGGGAAAAGAAAAAACCAAAAAAGTGAGAAGATATCCTTCTGCTTTTTCAAATTTAAGATGTTCCCAGAAGTGAAAATGCCATTTCATCACTATGCCCTACTCTTCAAAAGAAATGATGTTTGACATTTGAGAATTAGTTGTGGAGTAGACAGCATTTGTCTTACCTCTAGGAAATGTAGTTCACATTTTTGCTTCAGTCAAATTGCAATTAAGGATGGAGGGAAAATGCACAAAGGAAACAAGTAAGACAGACCATCAAATGACTTAGTCTGTTTGTCTGTCTTTGCTGAAGAGATGTCCAGGAAAGGATAGGACACTGCCTCAGCAGAATAGTGTGAGGAGAGCAGCAGGGATGTGTCTCATATACAACATTAAACCAAATTTCCCAGAGGACAAGATAAAAAAAAATAAAATTCAAGTAGTTTTCAAGTAGATGCCACACTTGTTCGTCTCACCAGAAGCCAGGCACTATTGATTAAAAAGATTAAATTCCAAACACTGTAATGTAAACTTCAGTACCTATTATGACACCATATTAATTGTGTTTTGAGGTAACTGGGTGCCCCTTAGAAAGCGTATGCTGTACTTTCAATTTGCCTTAGACAGACAAAGTCACTGAAACATAACAAGTTTAATTTGCAATTGGGCCAGGGCAGGTAAACATCATGCAGATGTGCTTAGTTTATCTTGCACTTCCCTTGCAATCTACACAAGTGGAGTACTTCAGTAACTCAACAAAAAAAGACTACAAAAAAGATTAGGTCCTTCTGCAGTGGCAGAAACCCAAAAGAATCCATCCACATTTCTCATTTAAACAGCAACCAAGGTTAAGATAAAATGCAGTTTCATTGTGGAGATGAACTTGCAGAGCTTTACTTCTACACACAAAAGAGTAGTTGTTTTTTTAAAATATGATATATGTATGAAATTCTTGTATTTAAACCTGCCCAAATATGGAAAATAAAATTTAAAATATTCTTTGCAACACCTCCAAGAAGTAATCTATTTTAACATACAACCTTCAGCAAAAGCATTGGAAGCAGCCCTGAAGGCTGAAGTCTGTTTACCCATGGGTTAAACACAGCAGGTGCAGAAGGACCATCAAGTTCCCAACATCACACTGCTGCCACGCTTTCATCCAGGTTTCCTCCTGAAAGGTGTCAGAGAATGCTCTGTGTGCAGCCCAAGTGTCTCCTGAGAAAGCCATTATTGCTTCCCTGCTAGAGGCTCTCTCTTCTTCCAAGGGAAGAGCTCAGCTTGTTAACATGCTCATTTCCTGCCTAGCTGATTTCAACCAAAATGACAGCAATAAGCTTAGAGGAGGTTAGTTTTAGTAACAGGTCTTTGCTGCTGCAAAGCAGAAGAGAGAAATACTGGCCATTGGAGCAGCTGGGTGCACCCTCCAAGGCGCAGCCCCTGTTAGCTGGTAGCCCGCCGTGATTTGGCTGGTGCAGAGGCATCAGTGCAGGTATCTACTGCAGTGGTAACCCAGACGATCAGGGTTTCCACTACAGTATTAAACTTGATACATACTACAATGTGGCAATAGTAAACTAGACCTGCAATCTAAATACACAATGAATATAAATGAACTCATATTTCTGCAACCTTCAAGCCATTTCACCTACTGAATGTGAAGATTCAGGTCTCCAAGGCAAACTAGGCATGTGAGACAATGTCACTGTGAGTATATCTATCTACCTATTCATTCTACATATTCATACTGCTCATCGGTGAGCAAAACCTTGCTATCATAAAACCTGTAAAGGTCATGGCAACTTCAGATTATGGATTTTTTTGCACGTGTTAAGATACAGTCATAGCAAATGAAAGAAAGCTTTTTTACTCCAATGCCCTGCCCAAGCAAGCCTACTTCAAGAAGCATCTCTGCAAGTTTCCTTAAATATTCTGGTAATGACAAAAATGCCTACATCTAATTTGACCAATTTTCACTGCCAAATAGTAACACAGTATATCCATAATTGCCCTTGAAAAAATACAAGATTATTTGGTGTGAAACTCTGGTGGCTGCTGCTTTTGCCTATGCCAACTCTGGCAACCCGTGCACGTGATTCTGGTGGAAGGGAGTACAGGGCTACGCTCTTATTCACTCTTGATTCTGGTGACTTCTGGTGGAAGAGAGTTAACAGTGCTACACTGTTACCATTCCAGGACAAAATTCATGCTTGTACTATCAAAATGTGAATGCCCAGAAGAAGACAGGACCTGATACAAGTTTGGGATGAAGTATTTCGTAAGCATCTTTGGGGTTGGAAATGAGAAACTTAACATGAAAATATCAGTGATCGTTTCACTGTATTAAATACAGTGTATTTTCACACCGTAATAAGCACCTCTAACAGAATCCTAACTAGAAACCTCTGGAATTGTTTGGAAAGCCCGTAAGACAACGTGGCTAGAGCTTCTGGTAATGACACATGAAATAATTTTATTAAGCATTCACAAGAATAAAACAGTCCTTCCTTGAGCATTTCTAGAAATGTCCACCAGAGTTCATAGATATAAGAATGTTACCACTGAAACTCACTAGGACTCTCTTCCTCCCTCTCCCTCCTTCTTAAACAGGTGAGAGAGTCACCATATTCATTGTAGTCACACATGAATATCACCAAACTTCTTAGGTATGTAAAACTACTGAAATTCTTACCTCAGACGACTTTGAGTTTTCATAATATATACCTTGAACTAAGTCACCAATAGCACTTGAAATGAGCTCCACAACCTGTAAAAGAAAAGGAGAAAAAGCCTTACATCTCTAATTATAACCAATTTTCCTAACAAAGCTACTGCCAAATTTCCAGAGAGATAAACGGTAGTAACTTTCCTTGCAGAAAGCTAGTTGTGAAAGACTGCAGGATTTATTGGATATGTTCTGCACAAGCACGATTCTCTCTCTGCTTAAACCTCTACTACAATAACACTTCTATCAAAGTTTTCAGCTAATATAAATGAAAACCAAGACCTTTTTTTCCTGAAGTGTGAACTATGGAGCATATTCTCACAAGGATGCTCATAGAACTAATAAATCCCAGTTCATGAATATGAGACGGTATCTCATCTGGGCTTTGTTTCATTTTGGTTTTTTTCCTGCCAAGTAAATATTTCACAATACCTCTCATTGGGAGCTGTTAAAATTCTAATCTTTGTGGTTAATACAGAAAAGTCAGAATCCACAGAAAGGTAACCTTTCAAATGTGATCATTTGGTATTCGGGTGCCCTGGGAATGCACTGTGGATGCATTTAGTGCATGGCCTGAGGCTCAGCTGTACCACATATACTGAAAGTCTGCAACACGGGAATGTTTAAATCAGATTTATCAATCTGTATTATCTTCAGGGTTCAGACTTTTTATTTTATTCAAGCGAAGCCTAAAAATCTGAACTTGATCCAGAATGTAAAACAAGCAGTCCACAGTCTCCCTGGAACTACTGTACAACTTCAAGTCATACACATGAACTGTCTTAATTGGAACAAAATACTCAGATTTATTGTAAAATTAAATGCAGGCATTTCAAATAAGCACACCTTAAGGCTACCCCTTTAGTTTCTCACAAAGTTTTAATTTCTTGAATGCTTCATTTCCTATGCATGAGTCTATATCTGATTCCTCTTTTTGCTTCCTATAATTCCACATGGTTCTTATTGAATTAAAAGGTTTAGTTTCAATTTTTATCATTCGTGTAACTGAAGACAAGAAGTCAAATGATAAAACCCCTTACAGAAAGGTACCTTAACATTTAGGCATACTTTCTTTGATAATAAAACCACATTTGTATGCTAGCTTTGAGTACCAGCAGAAAGGTTGTGTGTTTTCCTTTTTTTAAGCACTGGTTCATATACATATTCATATACACAGAGCAAGTGCTAACTTTAGAAATGGTGCTGATTAAAAGTCATGTTTTTTCTTGCAATGCATATGGGTTAATTTGCAAGACCTACAAAAACAGCCTAAAAAAAAAAATTAAAAAAAAAATAAAAAAATCACATTGCCCTTTTGGAAACTAGATACCAAAGAAATATTGTAGCAATATGAGCTGCAGAGGAACTGAAAGGACAATGATCCTACAGTGTTACCAGATGTGTTGAGTTATTTAAGTGGGGAACAGAAAAAATGAGGGGCTTATTTTTGTCCTTCCCCCCCCCTTTTTTAGAAAACATCTCCCCCCCT